>CAJPEX010006297.1:2864-13115 GCA_905338405.1 Notodromas monacha | reverse complement strand
ATTACGGGATATGAATGCAATAATAGATCACCATAATAATTTTCCGACTGCTGATGCATATTTATTGTCCCGATGTTGAGAAAATGGAAAAAAAGAGGTGGAAGTGCACGCCATTATTGCGAGAAACGCAAATTTAATTGTTTTGTCTTTTCAAATGGCGGAATATGATTGCAATAATCGATCCTCGTAATAATTTTCCGACTGCTGTTGCATTTTTATTTAGCTGATGTTGAGAAAATAAAAAGAGCTGGAAATGAACGCCGTTTTTGCGAGAAATCTCAATTTTACTTGTTCCACTTGCTTATTTCATTAATTTGAAGGGAATCCAAGCGCTGAAAATGACAATATTCCCGGTAATTGAATAATCGTCCTGGTGGCTGATGTTCATTAAAAAAAATGTTTCTGACCTCAAAAATTTAAATAATCTTTTTAGTTGCGCTGTAATAATGTGAGTGCTGTCTTGAATTTTCAATTTTCCGTCGAACATCGTCTATAATGAATCTGCAATTTGATATCGTCCTCAACGAATGGGACGCATGCTTGAAGTCGTGTTGTTATCGATTTCACAATAGTTTCGAAGGTTCCGCCTCGAAAACGTTGGGTTCTTTGCGAACCTCTTTTCGGGGTACAGTACTGGGAACAGTTCCATAGAATTTGATCCACCATTTTTTTATAGACAGTACAATATAGTACTTTTAGGTTTTTAATATTTTTTATTATAGACCAAACAGTTAATGCTTTCAAAAGAAAACAGGTCTAAAACATTTCCTCCTAAAAGAAAAAGTTTCTCTCAGAATGGAGCACAAAAAAAAACTTCCAAAAACAGCGCTGACTGAAATAGCGTGTCCACGAAGGAACTTCCCAAAATGAAGTATTTGAAATTAAATTTTCAATAATAGTGAACTAAATCCCGTGTTTTCTCTCTCTTAAACAGTCTCAAACGTAAAAAAATTTTCAAAATGCTTTCAGTATACAGCAAAAAATATTACAAATTATGTTCGTAAGTACTGTAGCGAGTCAGTCGCTATGAACTAAATCCCGTGTTTTCTCTCTCTTAAACAGTCTCAAACGTAAAAAAATTTTCAAAATGCTTTCAGTATACAGCAAAAAATATTACAAATTATGTTCGTAAGTACTGTAGCGAGTCAGTCGCTATACGAGTATACGAAGGGATCCCTGAACATGACATTTTTTTTGCAAAAGAGTGTCGCATTTCATTTGCCAAAGTTTAAACATATTCTGCTGATGTTGTCGTGTTTTATTTTATTGATTTTTTTAAATAAAAATTGCAGTGATTTGTACATTTTATTTCGTAAACGCGCGCTATTTTGAAACTCGCTCAATTGTGCCGGCACACCCACTTTCGCCTCGGGGGATGTTTTCTGTCAGAGAGGAAAGCTTGCTTAATTACGTCGCTATGTTGTGTTGATTAATTATGGCGACGCCTGGGGCTCCAACGTCTTGTGCACAGATGCCGGCATCAGTTTTCCTCTCATATTTCTTTGCGTATTGTGTCTTTCTTTGTACGGAATTTCTTCTTTTTTTTCTTTCTCATACTGTACTTATTTACTGAGCGAGCAATCTGTGACGCTGTCCCGAACATTACTGCAGTAAATGGCTCATGTGGTATGATAATATTTGATGCAGCTGGGTACGTTATTTTCAGCGTCATTTGGGCTCGAAGGCGCTTGTAAAAATTTTTCAGGGACTTGAAACAAAGTTTAGTGAACGTGTATGTTCAAAGAAAATTGGCAAAGATTTTTAAAAATGGAATGTGAAGGTCAAAGGGTGACCAATGCTTTCTGTGTGTGTGTGTGTGTGTGTGTGCAGGTACTTTACTTGGTTACGTAGGATGTATTCCATTTTGTTTCATTGTATTTTTCATCTATTTTAAGTACCGGTATCTTGAGACTGAAAAAGATATTTTTGTGAGGTGCTAATCTCAATTCCACATTTCTGTTTACATTTTCTCCTGAAGGGAGGTGTTACGGAGAATGCATGCATGCATTTCATTATTTCACGAACGAAATGGTATGCTTTTAAATTACATTTTCTGCGTACTGTACTTTAAAATGATGGAGGCGAAAATTTGGTTAATGGATTCATTTCGCATTCGCTGTAACTGTGTGGGACGAAGTGAACGTATTTTAAATAGCTTCTTCGAAGAATTTCGTCCTTTTTGAAAACCCGAATCTTGAAAAAAGGTGAATTTAGTTCGAAAACCGTTTGCTTGAAAATCCGGGAAGATCTTTCCATAAACTAAAGCTCACCATCATCAGTTGATTATGACTTTGAGTTTCGATTGGTAAAATATAAAAAAAAGAGGAGGCGTGTTGAAGTTCAGACATCGAATATTTTGCGGAGGCGTGTTTGTGCGAATTATCTTTGCCGCGATTCAACGAGACGTTTTTTTTTAGTCAGAGTAAAGCTTATTTGCATCACTTGTTGCTATTTGCTTCGTTATTTTGTAGCGGAGTCCTTTTTGTTTAACTTGAATTAAAACTCGTGAATATTAAAATTGCGAATGAATAACGGGTTGAAGTCCAAATTTCGATTCTTGTCGAAAGCAGATTCATAGTTATTTTCTTCAATCGCCAGTCAGAAAACACTTGGCCTTTGAATATTTTCAGAATATCATAAAAAATAAGGCCCTTTCGAAACGTCTCTGCCATTTTTTGAGAAGACAAAGAGTCGTGTTTTACATTCGAACTTATGGATGTACATTATTTAAACTCAAGTTTTGATTCATTTGAAAAACGGTAGCCGGCTTTTGCTGCCATAATCCTTTAGGGAGGAGAAAAGCTGTGCTAAACGTTTACATCTGAAACACTCGCAGAATTTGTCGTGCCAATTTAAAAAATGAATGAATATTTTCGTTTCCACATTCGAATAAAAATACTTGAATGTAAGTATAGATTCTCGCCCAACTTCCGGAATATATGAACCACATAACCCAGGGGGTTTCTCTTCAGCGACGAAGAGAAGAGAGATGAAAAAAAAATTGCACTGTTGAGAGGCCAGCAATTGCTGGACGTCGACTGACAGTTTCGAGGATCCTCTCGCTCGACGGGGTTCCTTTCCGTGTGTCGCGGGCCGGCGGGGGTTCACAGGAACGGAACCCCCCTCCGCTCGTGGAACCCCGAACCAAAACGGTGGGGGCTTTTCCTCCTTACCCTTGAGCGGGGTTTCGCGTGGCGATCCTCTGGCATTTTACGGGGTTTGTCCGGTCGGTGATTTCCTTTTTTATTTTGTTTATCTCGTGACACGCAGCCGTGCACCCACGTGCAGGAAACGCCTGTAAGTATATATACCACCAAGGCCTCGGGTTTCCTTAATTCCGACCAGATTTACGGCTTTTCCCGAATTTAGAAATGCAGTACTGCGATCCTTTTTCTTGGACTGGTGGTGGCGTTTGTGTGATGTGTGTGGATTTTTTGTTGTTGTTGCGTGGCTAAATTAATGTGTCAATCAATGTGCCGGACAACGTCACTAGTTTTAGACTTGAAATAAAAATAAAAAATTAATTCAGCAGGCGTATTCAAATTCATTCGAATTATTCAATTTAACGCTTGCATACTTGAACAGTGAGACCCCCCCACATGCGGACACCTCGACCTGCGAACAATTCGACATAGGGACACTTATTTTCCCATAAAAAGTAATAAAAAAGGCCCGAAATTAGGACACTGACTCGACATAGGGACATTTTGTGATAAAATTGCAAATATATTTCAAGCCAAATTACAAGAAACAGATATTTCCAACCCTAAAATTTATGTAAAAAAAGTTGTTGGGCATTTCTCTCACCAATTTATCATCCATTTAGCTAATTAGAAAAAATTACCTCCAGCATTGATGGACTTCCTTCTCTATTTTTCACTTGAATGTTATTTTTACTAGAAAGCCAACATTTTCATGTACTGTACAGAGGTATCAGTATTCAATTCCCTGAATGTCCATATTGTATATCAAGGATTTGGGTTTCCTGAATTCGGACGAGATGAACGGCTTTCGCCGAATTTATAAATATTCCCTCTTTTTTGTTTGGAATTTTTGCTTTTGTGTGATTTTTGTGGATTTCTTTTTTCAGTGACTTTCGAAATTAGTATGTTTCATTCCGGATTAAATAAAGATTTTTTTGCTTTTGATTCAAATTTAATCACTTCAAGAACTACGTTCGAATTGATTCGTCTAATTGAATTAACGCGTGTATATATCAAGGGTTCGGATATCCTTCATTCCGACCGGATTTACGGTTTTCTCCGAATTCGTAGCTGTAACCATTTTTTCTTTGATTTCTTGCTTTTTTTATGCGTGTGGTTTTTTTGTGTGGAATGATTTACTAAAGTCGTGCGTGTGTTGTCTGATTCCAGATAACGTCACAGTTTTTAGACGCCTAATTCAAATTCAATAAATTTGAGAGCTGCATTCGAATTAATTCGAATTATTAAATTTGTACGCTTGTATCTAAAGGCTTCGGGTACGACCAGATCAACGACTTTTCCCGAATTTATAAATAATCGTTTTCCTAGACATTTTTGCTTCTGTGTGTGTTTTTTGAGCGACTTGCTGAATTAAATTGCGTGTTGTTCATTTCCGGATAACTTCACGGTTTCCAGACGTCTATAATGCAAATTTAATTAATTCCAGTACGGTACGTGTAGTAATTCGAAAAATTTAATTCAAATTTTAATTATAATTAAACCGTACGTGTGTGGAAATAATCTGAATATACCTGAAAATGTTCCTTATTTCTGTTCCTCGGAATAAATTGTTCGAATGCCCAGAATTCTTTTAAATCCGTTGAAATTAATCGCGAGACTTTAAACTCAGATTATTTTCACACCTTTTCTGCACCTGACATTTTAGATTTTGAAGCTAACTCCAACGTGCGAAATCACTGAAGTAACAATGGCCGAGAGGAAGAAGCGTTTTCGGCAAAAAAAGAATTTGTAATAGGAGCAATGTTTTTATTGCGGATTGAGGAAAGTTTAGAATGATTTAAAGTCCTTTAATCGGTCCGGTGTGGATTTCCAGCTAATTCATAAAACTACATTAGTATGTTAAAAGTTTCGTGTTGAAGTTATGTATCTTGACAGTGATTTTGTGCCGTTTCAACTGCTTCTCGATTTTCCGTTTGAGCCTCGGGAAGGAAAAATGTCCAACATTAGTGCATAATAACTGATAAATTAGGTACTCAATTATTCTGAAAAAAATTTTATCCTACCAATGTGACCCCATCAAGGTCAGCGTGAAACTGGCGAAATTTCTGAATTTCCCCTCGCGTGTAAGTAAAAATTATTGCTTCAGGCTAAGCTTGTAGTTGCTTTCATTCCTCTTATTTCGTCAAAATTTTACGCGCAGATTCATACTTCAATGTCATGTGAACTTCGTATGGTATGCATTTTTATGGCGACAAAAGCTTTGATATAGGTTGAAACCCGGGTTTCCGACCTTTTTTCTCAATTTTCCCTTTCAGTGTTCATCACTGTTCCGAATTGGTTGGATATTCTGGGATAATGAGGACCCTGAGGGTGTTCCATGACTCCAAAGCCGGGATTATACGAAATTATCTCAATTCACTTTTTTTGAGTGCCTGGTAAATTTTCACCCATCGTCTTTTGTTTTACGCCCGTGGAAGATTGTTGTGGAACGAACGTCTGGGAGAACCTTGGAAGAAAAATAACTCAATTAAGTTATTGGCATTGTTAGTTTCCTCCGAGTTTTTCTCAAGTGCTCCTGGAACTTTTTTGGAATTCCATTCGACTGGAAAGACGAGAAAGTTGAATCCACTCTTGAGTGATGGTGATAAAACTTCGAGGTATGAAGAGAATGTTTTTCGTTCCCTCTTGCAACCCAATCTTCCTGAGTGTGAAAAGTTGGAAAGATCAGAAGGGTAACGGGAAAAAAATGAAATAAACTACATGGTTTCGGTTCTTTTTCCGTTAACATGAGTTCTCGGTTTTTTTGTGGACTTGAGGATTTTTTATCCTCTCGATTGATGATGAACTCCAGTGTTCGATAATGAAATATTCACTTGAGTGTAAATCATGTTTGGCAATAATGATTGATTCTATCAATCATTAATTTTCTTTCAAAAGTCAGGGATCAAAGTGATGAACTTTTAGTGCAGATAATTCAAACTTTTTGAAGAAGATGCCGAAGCGCGCGTTCCGTGGACGAGGAATTTATTGTTTGAGTTATAATTTTAGAGCAAGCGCCTTTAATTTAATTTTGCATACCTTTTTGATTTTCTGTTGATATTTTTGTCAAGAAAAAGATGCATAAATAATTAGTGCATTTTATGGGTTATTTCTGAGTCATGTCTTAATTCAATTCACGCATACAACACGCGTACATTTTTTTTCAAAAAACCACAGCCCATGAAAAATCTCTCATATATGTCCCATATTTCGAATTTGAAACATTTGAATTTTTGTGAAATATTCAACTGTTCGTTTGTGGGTTTCTCGAAAATTTTGTGAAATTTCGGGAGTTTCGAACGAGACTAGATTTTACCCATGCATCATTTGGAACCTCCTGGACCCTGGAGTTTCTCACGGGTTGCATCGATTTCGGCTACCCTTGGCTTTGAAAGATGCAGGCATTTTATTTATGTTTAAAGCAAACAAAGATTTCACCAGGAAAAATGGAAAAAATGTGCATGTGGCGGAAAATCTCCCCATTTTCGCATCTTAATAAAAGCTAGACCGAATTAAAGTTGCCCACCCACGTGAGGAACTTCCTGCGTCCGGACTGCTCGAAATCACGATAAAAACTCATTCTCGTTTGAATCTTGATTTTGATGAAATTTAGGGCAGGGAAAGAAAATTTTTTAAAATTTCGAGGGACCGGGGAAAAAATGTAACTGGATAATTGAAAAAAAAAATGTGGAACGATTCCTGAAAGAGTCCGACTTTCCGAGAGTTAATCCAAAAACTTGACTCGAGCTTTTCACTGATGAATCCATCTGAGGAACCCCGGGGGTTATACTGTATATGTATACAGGGGTTTCCCGTGGATCTGTGGGATGCGAACCCCCTGACGTGGCAAATTGTCGACACGCGTCGACTTCCGGCTCATCCGAAAATACTGTATGACACATCTAGTCTTTCTCTTCCAGACTTTTCTCATTACAGGGAATCGGAATCGTCATTTATTTTGGGACTGAGACGAGGCATTTTTCGGGGAAACACAAAAGCTGGGATATTGTTCCTGTTCACTGATGGAACATTGGATACTTGAGACCCTTTTCTTCTAGATTAATCTCATTTCCTTGCTCGATCACTTGATGCAGGGGGAAAAAAATGCGTCATTGAAGCCCTAACAATTAATGTTTTCGACTTGGAGGTATTTTGTCAAGTGAGGGACAAATGCAAAACTTACCACCGCCAAATGAACTTCCATTCAATGAGGGTATCTATGCGTAATTTTAAGAATGTTCGAATTTGAAAAACAATTTGGAAATTTTTATCACGTTTTTATGTAGTACCTGTACTGATAACCCCTGGTATGACGGGTTACCGTAGCAGTCACCAACCTTTATTTTTTGGCATGCTTACATTTTTTGTTTCTTGAGAAAATGGTGTTGCTGGTTACGTAGAACATTGATACATAATTGGGAGCTTAATTTCGGAATTGATGCATTGTTTAGATTTCCAAGGGATTTACCGTTTTTTTTCGGAGGTGAAAACTTTTTTAAAATGCTGCACTACTGTATATCGAAAGACTCTCGGATGATCGGCTCTTATCCATTCCTGACGCTGAGTTGACTTATACAATGATCAAACCTTACCCTGAGGATAATCAAACCGGAAGTGCTGTCGTAATGTGGATTATTCGGAGGATAAAGTTGGGCCGCGAATATAGTGCCTTCATTGCTGTTAAAAGTTATATGGGTCATATAATTACGCGTTAATTAATTATTCGTTCATGTGGATATTTTTTTTATTTGAGCTGTACAGTAATTGCCACCGGCAATCGAAATTGAAAATGTGGAACGTGCAGTATTTATCGGTATTTTTTTTATCTCTTTCTGAAAGTCTATTCCAATTTTTTAGACAAGATTCAATTTTATTTTATGGGAATGGGATGAATCATGGCATGCAATGGGGACGAGGTAAATTTCACTATTGATTTAATGTTCAATTTCGCGGGTCTAAGTGCCATCATTTTTTTAATATTCTTCCACAATTGTTTTAAATTTTGTTATGAAAAGCGTGAAACTTATCAACCGATTTTTGGCTGATGTGTTTTTATTCTAGGCTGTGTTTCTTGTCTTGAACCGCGACTGTTCACTGCATAGTGCTTCATTTTGAAGATCTTAATCCGAAATATTGTAAAATGAACTCCTTAAACGTGATATATATATAATGTGCTTATTTTTTTCTTTTTTAAAAATTGTAATCATCGCAGGAAGGAAAATTTATCTCGTGTGTCCCTCTCTCGCTTAAAATCATTGCTACACGATCCTGTCGTGTTGAGTACGAATCCCGCTCTTCATTTTTATTCATGTCCAAGTCTTCTTGTTTGAATTTTTCAAACTTGTATTATCATTTAAAAAGAGAAAATTTCAATTTTTGTTATGCGAGTCGACGCGTTTGTCGCTGTCTATGTAGAAAAAAATATGTCTAATGGGGGGAAAATACTTTCCGCAGTCGGCCCTTGCCGCTTTTTCCCGGGCCCGGTTATTGCGCGTACGCGATAAGAATGACCGAGTGGGTTGCGGATTTGGGGGAGGGTTCCGGGTTAAATGAGCGCCGAGAAAAAAGTCAGTGTCTGGACGACTGAGCGCCGAGGAAAAATGAGCGTCACCTGAAACGAAGAGCTGACAGGCAGTTCAATTTAAATTTATTTGTATAGGGGCCACAATTTCTCTCTAAGAAGAAAAGAAAAGAAAAAAAAAACAGTTCGAGGGCGTAATATTACTTGTGCTTTCACTTCAAGGCTACCAACCTTTTGCCATAACTGGAACTGGAGACAGTTTATAAGTATTTTGTTGAAAAGTAAGTTTATAGCTGCTGATAAATTTCTGCTGATTTTGAAGAAAAAATCCAAGACCAAGTGCAGTATGAGAGCTTAGCAAATGAAACAATGAGTTTTTTTCATGTCCAGTGGAAAGTTTTTATGAATGCAAGGAGGATTTTTGCGGAGTCGCATTTCATGTAGCTGATGCAAAAAAATAAAAATAAAATGCCAAGATAGGTATTGGACCTCAGTGAGTGCAATGAGAAATTTCACAAAGCTTGAAAGAGCCTTGTTTCTCTGCTTGATGTAAAGAATGGTTTTACTGAGCCAATTCTTGTGTCTTATTTTCAACGCAATTTATTGGCTCTTCCCCAAAGTTTCAGACTTTGGGATTATATTTCTGAAAGGCACGCCAATGTGGATTGGCCCACCAAAAGATAAATGGCAAAACCATCTGGTGGCAGTTAAGTTCTATGTTTGTGTGAAAAAGTGTGGAAATCTTGTGGGATGAAAACACGTTTGCATTTATCATTGGCAGGTTGTGCACCTGCAAATTCCTGTTGCATTTATTCCATCTCTATTCAAAATTTTGTGCATACAAAATCCTCCACTTTTGTAAAACACTCTGCTTAAAAATTCAAAAGTAATTTATTTTTTCTTCCTTACTAGGAATAAAATTTGTACAGTGAATATAAATTATGATTTTTCTATGCTTGGTTGAAATGTCCATTTTTTTTAAAGCGAGGATAATTTTTGAAAATTTGTATTCTATGTTGCTGTCACTAAAAAAAGTTCCAAGACAGGTATAGGATCTTATTGAGTGCAGTGAGCGATTTTACAAGATTGAAAACCCCCAATTCTTCTTTAAAGGCAAAGATAATGCACTTGTTGTTGGCACTGAGCGTTTCATTTTTTTTTTCTCCCGGGCGCTGAATTGGTTAGCGCTCAGTTGACCTGCCAGGATTTGCGTACATCCCATATACAATACAGGAAGAGAGAAGCTGGGAAGATGAGAAAATATCAGGGGGCGAGCAACAGGCGAATGCTTCTTGCACTTCACTGACATGCCTGGCCCGACGCAGATTCCATTTTGATCCATTGCTTCCTGCCTTTCCTGTCCTTGGGACGAGTCTTGATTCTCAGCAAAATGATTCATTTTTTTCTCCTGCTGGTTGAACAAATGACAAACAATATTTCGAGTTACTCGCAGAAGGAAAAGAAAAAAACCGACCTCCGCGAAATGATTCATTTTTTCCCCTTGTTGGTTGAACAAATGACAAACAA
>CAJPEX010006296.1:0-13115 GCA_905338405.1 Notodromas monacha | reverse complement strand
AGTACCGCCAGCATGGGATGAATGAGGCCTTTTTCAGCAGAGCAGAATGATGCCAATTTGCCCGGGGAGAACAATTCCTGGATATAGCTGAAGCTTCTGCTATCTTCTCCTCAACAATAGCTTATGGAGGAATTCTAGAATATTTTTAATTTTGTTGAATGTTTACTCACTGTATTTGTTTTTTGCTTTTTTCTGGGCAGTAATACAGCAGGTGGATTCTCTCCACAATAATCATTGTGTCTACAAACAATTCATCTGTATTAAAAAGTTTTGTTTAGTTCCATAGGGTCCTCCACCCATGTTATAGGGGTTGCACTTATTGTAAACAACAAAATTCTGTCTACAACAAAATTTTCCTGGTCCTTTGAATTTTGTTGTAGGGAGTCTACCTGTACACAGATATGTGCCTTGTCTTGTGGAAACATGTTTACAACACAGGTTGTACCATGCAATTTGACCCTAATCCATAACCAGGCTTGGGTCAATTGTGAAGTTGTCAAATTGAAAGACAATGTCAAGGAATAACATTATTATTCTTCCCATACAATTCAACCACCAGAACAACCCACCACACATAATTTTATGCAAAACAAATGCAATTTGAAAGATTTGTTCTACATTGAATTTGGTGCCTTGCTGTGTCTTTCTGTAATTTGAGTTGTGGGGGAGAGGTCAAATTGGAAGTTGATGTACCAGCAAATTGCAAGACGGTCAAATTGCAGAACATTGAATTACATGGTTTCACCAGTACTAAAGTGAAATATTATTTCAACTATTTACTGCTTGCAACACATTTGATTTTCCCCCTGCCCTATAGATACAATATAACTTTAATTTGTTTTTAGCAAATGCTTGTTCATAGGAAAGCTTAAAGCCTTAAAGGAACTGCTTTGTTGTAACAAGATTTTCCTGTACCATATTTACTCAAGTACCATGTGAACCTCTTTTCTGAAATTCCAGAGGAAACAATAGTGGATGTGCATAATATAAGCGGTTTAATATTTTTCCAAGTATTGAAAGATTCAAAGTGCATTTACACTTCATTTTGGTTGAAAAATTTGGGCCAAGTTCAACATAAACTCTATTTTGGTATTTAAAAGAGAAAATTACTTGAATTCCGGTTCAATTCGTGCCCAACCTCAACTTGGATTGTTCTTATTTCTTTAAATATCGCATTTTCAGAATCACTAAAATGGGCTGTGAGTCTTGCCAGGGTGTACAATTTCATCAACATTTTTGACTGAAAACTCCTGGTGACATCTTACTCAGCGAAAATTCCATAGAGAAAAAAAACCATCATACATCTAAAAAAAAAAAACCAACTTGGGGATTAAAAAAAAATCTGCCCAATGTAGGTTCGCGTCCGCCTTCAGGAATTTCCCAGAGACTTGTCGTAAAAAAAAGAAAAGAAATTCCTTCATTCGTTTCATGATAAATTGCACAAGCAGTAAATTGGAAATGTTTCTCATCCTGCACAGGATTTGGTGTTGTGTGGACATGCTGGGAACATCGACAGTGGGAAGCCAGCCAAAGCGATTAAGGAGCCTTTGTGTCCAGTGCAGGGATAAAAGCAACACATTCTAGCCTCCCCAAAGCAGACGAAGAAGGATCGTTACAGAAACCTGGCACAAGACTTCAAGGCCTTAATTTGAGGCTCTTCCGGCTTCTTTTCAGTGAATAGCTCATTTCAAACAACAGGTACAGATAAAAAAAAAAGAGCGTGAACTTATCCCGAGTTCAAAGGGAACGACTTCAATCACATCGTTTGGAAATTAGTTTAAAAAAAAATCGGATTTTTCGGAACCTGCCTCTTTTTGCACGAAGATTTGAATAATATCTTTTAATACAGGTTCGAAACGAGTGAAAGCTTACGAATTTCCGAGTTGAAACGGAACGATGAAAAAAATATTGCTTCTTTTCCAGATCCTCGATCTTGTCGGAAGACGATTTTCGGAAAATTAAAAGAATACCTTTCAAAACAGGTTTGACATGAGCATATAAAATGCTGCTCTTCTCAAATGACAAACTAAAATCTCTTCATAACTTGATAAATTCATGTCACGCAATTTTCTAGCTTGGAAAATTGGTCTTACCTTGAACACAGTTATTTTCATTCCCATTTTCGTCCACAGTTGATGGATGATGAAATGGTTTGCATCGACATTCTGCATGATCTTCATCAAGTTGTTGACAAAACGAGTATTTGTCATGAAAGCTGCACGATTCCCCGTAGATACATCTTTTGTTGAGAGCCACAGCTGCAAAACAAAATAAAAATAAATAAATTTTCCGATTTACAATCACGAGCGTAAAAATCAATTCCTCGGAATTTGAGGAAAATTTTCTTCTAAATATAACGGTGGACTTTTTCTGTGACCAAATTCAAGGGACCAGAAAAAGTTGTTGTAGAGAGAATTTTGTTGTATAGGGAACCCGTATCACATGATGAGGAGAGACAACATCACAACAACAAAAATCGTCGTACAGAAAAACTCGTTTTTGGCAGGATCGTTATCGAGAAAGTCCACCTACTGAATTTGATTTTGCCTCTCCATTCTTGTCCCAGGTAGTATTGAAAGGAAATAGAAAATTTCTGGACCTTCTGAAAATGTTCCCTTCATGTGTGGGCTTATTAATTTGAGTTGATTTTTCAAGGGGGGAAAAAAAGGACTTTCAGTCGGAGGAAGTTGTTGAAGAACACCTCTGATCCCATTCCAATTTTATTCGCTATGTATACCAGAAGAATTTTCGAATTAGTGACCAATATCTTTGCTGTACATATGGTGATAATGTACAAAATTAGGAATCTTCGAAGGAACATCTTCAAGAAATCACTGATGTCACCGAAAATTTTGTGCCACCACGAGACAAATAAGTGAGTTCTAAGGATGCAGAATTTCTCGCTGTTTGTTTCTCTTCTATTATATTTCTTCCATTTTTAGATATGACCGAGACTAATCGTTGGACAGACCGACGGAGATGTCGATAGAGTAAATTTAAACCTACCCCCACAACATAAACAGCTGGGGACATAAGACCAGGGGGGTACGAGTTGGATCGATTCACTGCCGACTCGTACAGAACCCAGAGTCAAACGACGAGATATTCCTTTCTGATATGTTGGCCGGAAGCCAGAATGGTGGTCGAATTGTATTTTTCCAATTGAAAATAAATTTATTTTTTCGAATGAAAAATTATGACTTCAGAATTTAGACAAGTGTATAGCACAGCAAACTCATGCTGGGATCATAATTATGCTGCAATTTCATAATTGAGAGGGTTCTGGAAAGTTGAGGTTGTTTTTGATCATCATGTAACAAAAGCAAACAAAAGGAGCATCATTGCAGTGTGGTCTTGACTTATGGATTATCTTGTTAACATAGAAACATTTACAATTGCTGCAAGGATTTCTCCCTACAGCTACATTGCCCTCTTATTCTTCCTTCTTCAATGGAAAATATGTTGTTTTGCCCCTGCAGCTGTTTCCTGTTTTTAAAGATTCATGTGAATATCACCCACATTAACGTGTGATGCTTTTCTTTGAGTCAAGCACCACTTTATTTAACTGCTGACTGTGACAAATGTTGCGCGCAACTATTTTTCTTTATCAATGCGGGGTATGAGAAGAAATGCCTTTTGGGAGAATACTTGTGTAGAGAAACACTTTGAAAGCCTCTATGCCTATATTAACCAATGTGAATCTAAAAGGTAGAAGGAATCTTAGTCACCCTTGATGCCTATTCTGAACCATTTTACTGAGCAATCCTCAGAAATAATCCAAACCTTTATGCGGTTATTTCTCAGGAAGCCTTGTAGCTAATTTAGCAATTTGGGACTCTAAAAACAGTTATTGGTTGAGAAAATATTTGAAATATGCATATGCAGTACATCAAAATACAGATAATCAACATTTTCAATAAATATTCAACCAAATCACAGTGAACTTTTCACGACTTGAAATATGATTTTTTGTGTGTACAAAATCAAGAAACCAATGAGCTGAATGTGACACTCAAGTCTCGATCTCATCTTGAACAATATGTGAATTTAACGAAAGAAAGCTAATGGAAAAAGACAAGAATTACTCGGTATACTGTATACTGTAGTGTCTAACTTCAAGGACCATGAGTGTTGTTTTATTCTTGAAGGATGACAGTGTGACTGACAAACAAATTAATCTAATCTAAATTGAAAACAAAGAAGACAGATCTGAATCCGTTCCCTCATCTGTCCAAAATCGCGTTTTCCTTTGAGTTGCCAGCCATTGTGTAAAAGGAAATCCTTCAGAGACCTGTCTTATACCTGTCATCCCTAATTAAAGCCTTTTACAGGGTGTCGCAAGGAATTGAAAATATTTCAAAATTGCATCGCAGTCAAGTCCTTTTTACAAAATTAAGTACAGTATATTCCAGGCCCTGGAATTAAATTTCAACGATAGCATGTTTTCTGAAGTATTCGGCCATCACAAGATGTAATTAAATTTTACTTCAGGACAAGAACTTATTGAAGCTGATCTCATTCATCTAGGTACTATTTCTGTCAGACTCAGAAGAACTCCAAAATATTTTTTCAAGTTTTAAAAGAAACACATAATGATAAAATCAATTTTAAAAATGAGTGGAAAGCCAACTCTGATCTGATCACGTCCGACTTTCCTTCCAAATTTCCGGATACTTATTGGGATGTCAAGCTGAATTTATGAAAGCAACATTCAGCATCCGTTCTTTATCTCATCGAGGAAAAATGCTCATGACGTAATGCATGTCAGAAGAAGCAAGTCAAGCATTATACGAGATGCGATCAATTACGGTACAACACATCCACGCAGAAATAAATATTTTCCACACACAAATTATCTTTGATACGTATATATTAAAGGAAAGTGGCAGCCAGAGCATCTGACATTTGCAGTGACAGTGCAAATTGTTGACTCGTGACCTTCGTATATACAGTACATATCTGTTCCCCCATTATATACATTATATTTCGTCGTATTTCCTCTTTCTCTCCCTCATTCTTTTCCTCGTCTCTTTCGGGTATTGTACAGTAGTAAGTATGTTCTGTTCTTATTTTTTCCTTCTTTTTCTTCTTCTGTGTCCGTCATTCTCATATATTTACGCGAACAAATCGGTGACCTTTGGGGAAGAAAGAAGGGTCTGAATGTTCGCGGCGTTTTCACTGTGGCTGCGGCTGCTGGGCCTTGTGCCAAACTCATCAAAACTTGGATGTGACTGTAATACTATGAGTTTTCTAGGGGGAATTTATTTGTCGTTTCATGAGCTTATCTTTTGTTTTTAGTGCAATCTCTTTTTGATGACTGAATAACTAGTTATTTGCTGCAGAAAAATAAATTGGGATATAGGTGGTACCTTGCAATTTGACCTCCCACAATTCGACCATCCTGAAATTTGATGGTTGAATTTGCAGGGAAGTTGACTTGCACATTGGTCTTTGCCACACAATTTGGTCCGCTGTAGCTATTTTTTTCAATTTTTTGCAATAATATTTTTGAATTCAAGAAAATGTCTTGCAATTTGACCCAAGTTTGGCAGTGGCTTAAAGTCAAATTGAAAGGTACCATCCTGTATAGGCATGAGCTCATGTTTTGACAAATTTCTTGGGGACCCTGAAATACATATACCTCGTCTTGCTGATGATACAACATATTTTGGGGGAATTTATTTGATATTTCATGAGCTTATCTTTTGTTTTTAGTCTGGTCTATTTTTGATGACTGAATAATTAGTTTTTATTCCCTGCAAAAAAATCAGGATACAGATGGTACCTTGCAATTTGATCTCCTGCAATTCAAAAATCCTGAAATTCAACAGTTGAATTTTCAAGAAAGTTGACTTGCAAATCAACCTTTGCCCTGCAATTTGACATGCTTTGGCCATTTTTAATGTTTTTACATAGATATTTTTGAATTTAACAAAGTGTCCCACAATTTGACCCAAGTATGGCAATGGATTAGGCAAGGTAATGGATTATAGTTAGGGCTAGGCAAGAACAAATTTTACCAATGAAAATAAAGTTCCTTTTATTTTCTCCCTTGATTGACAAGCGTTTAAAATATTTACGCAATGTACCAAAACGTTTTTGAATTACCTCGAAAAAGAAGTACAATACTTTTTTGTGGGGAATAAGGAACCGTGATGGAGTGCAGGAAAAATTGGATGAATGATGAAGTTTTTTGGGGAACAAAAAACGTCTAGGGTTTACTATTTTAATTCCCGTTCGCATTCAAAAAGTTTTCAGAGACCAAACTTTTTTCACTCTTTCATCACGAAGGAGGAAAGGGAACGAAAGCATTCGTGTTATCCCCTGATTTACATCATTTTTTTGTGTATAGGAACCCTCTCAGTATTTTCAGAATATAAAGCATTTTTCGAGGGAAAATTTTGCGATTGATTTTTTTTGTAACTGTTGCTCATGATTTGCGCTTTGTCTTGATTCTCAATCTGAAGATTGTGACACTGATATACAGTACTTGAAAGCTTTTTCAAATTTCAAAATTTAATTCATTATTGTTACAAGAAAACGTTTGAAGGCGTGAGCAGTTTTTTTTAAACATTCTGCATTTTTCGGGTTATGCTATTTTAATTATCCAAGGGTTTGGAAAATGAAAAAAGTGTAAAGCCTTTCATAAAAAAGTTCCCGGTGTCCAGGAAGTTTCACCATTCATTTCCTAGATTGCCTTCTTTTCAAAAGATGAAAATCGAACGTTGGTTTTCAAGTGAAAAAATAAAGATTCCCTCTCATTCTCAAGAAATATAAAAATTGCATTTCTTCAAGATGTCCCTAAATGAGACTGAATTATATATTTGAGCTTGAGGGCATGTATATGAGACGATTTCGAAATTATCGTTCGAAAGAAATTATATCTTTTTTCCGATTGTTTCCACGCTTTTAAGTCGAGATTCGAAAGAGAATATTCTTTCTTGGAAATTTTACTGATATTCCTGAACATTATTGCGTAAATTTTATTCATCAAATGATCAAAGTTGCGATGATCAAAGGCGTAAGAAACCCGTTTTTCAGCCGAAGTAGCAGATGTCAGCTGCAGCAGTGTGTATTTGTGAGTGTGTTTTGTTTGCTTTTGATGTGCAAATGAGAATCCTTCCTTATGATAATCAAGGTCGAGAATTAATGAATATTCATAAATCCTCTTCGCGCCAAAATCCGGAACTGTCTCATTTCCGAATTCAAAGGGGATGGGCTTGACACTCGTTTCCCACTTGGCTGATTTTAATTGCTAACATTCTGCTCCAACTAACTCTTTCGTCATAATTTGCAAAATCATTGACTGGGGAATAAACATGTTCTGAGGCGTGAGTCGAAAATGGTTCATTACGTAAGTTTCGTTTTGAAATTTTAACAGACGAAGAAGGAAAACAAATAGGAATTTTTCATGCGCAAAAAGGTGTTCCCATGAAACGTGTAGAGTTCGTTTTTATACAATTTTTTCTTCACATTTTCTTTTAAAAATGCCAAACGTACCTTCGCGAGAAAAAGGAAGCAAACAAGTTTTTGTTTTTTATTATTTAGAACTCCGTCCACAAAACATCATAGATATTAACTCAAATGGTCCTTTTTGCACAGGTTGAAAATGCAAAAAAAAACTGAAACACTTCATTTGAATGCAATTGTCTCAAATGAATTAAAATTGAAGTCAAAATGAAATTGCTGTCCATAAACCAAGGTAAATAAAACTTGAGTCCAAGAAAAATATATAGTCAATATATATTCAAGTCACAAAATATTCAAATTGTACAGTCACACAAACATACAAAGATATGGAGATTTGAAGAGAGTCTTGCTAAAGCATTTTGCAAGTCTCTCTGAGAAATAACCACAAAAAACTCAAGATTAACCCTTGGATGGCTAAGTCGGACTATTTTTGTGAAATTTTGTACCACCTCAGAGAGGTAAAGAAAAAAATGAGGACAGGGAGCCAAGGGCAAAGTCCCAAATAATCCTGGCGTTTTTTTCCCTCCCAGCAGAAAAATTTTGTTGGCAAAAAAAAAAAAAACTCTCAGTTAGGCTATACTGGCTTTTTTTGGATTAATCCCGACTTTGCCTCAGCCCACCTGGAAGGGTTTTGGTGACCTTCCCAAGACTGAAAATGTGGGAGGATACAAAAATAATCCTACTCCATCCCGCTGTGGGAAAGAACCCTCCGCCGTCCAAGGGTTAATTCTGAGAAAATATACAGGAAGGAAGATATATATATGCCTTACTGGAAACATAAAGTATAGAGGCAAAATATTTGCCTTGATTGAGGAACTGCAGGTTTCATGAACACTATTGAATATATATACATCCAGGTATATATATATATATATATACAGCATATAGATGCAAATATAAATAATGAATACACTTGTACCTTCAAAAGGAAGGTCTTCTCTAAATTGGCAAGTTCTTTTGAAGGAGGCAGTGAGGGTAGTATGTCACTGTCAACAAATAGCCAATTCTAAAGAAGAAATGACCATAAACAGGGATCACGCATTAATGTGGGCTGACACAAGAGAGGGGGAACAAAAACAAGAGGGAACAGCTGCAACCAAAAACCTTGTAAAAGCAATTTCTTCCCAAATAAAGATTGGAAAGAAATAAGAAAGGAAATCAGTTTCTGGGTTACAAAATATGCTATTTGTGCCATACAATACTTGTACTATCCCTCAAGAGTCAATAGGCTCTGATTTTATTTGACCACTTTTTTCTTCTGAACTAACAAGCGCTTTTTTGAAACTAAAAACAGACAAAAAATATCCTGTAATTTAAAAAAAATCTTGATGACAACCTTGACTCACTTGTACAGCAGTGAATTGAACTTTGATAACTCAAACCTTCATAAGTTAAATACATCCATAAGTTTAAATTTTTCAAGCAATCTTCTAAATTCCCTTAGAAACAATAGATTAAGAACATCTCTAACTTCAATGCTTTTCCTCTGAAACCTCCGTAACACAAATTTTGGGAGGCCTTTTGGCAATTATTTCTTTATGGAGGAAACAGAAAAGTGACTAAAAAGTAAATTGATGTATTTTGAAAGGAAGTGAAAGACTAATTGGAGAAATGGACCCTTGCATCAAAATTTAGCATTGTGCCAAATTATTCAAGAAGCATTTTAAGGCCCAGAATATCACCATGTGCAATTTCTCACAATTATTCTATCTTTCCTGCAACAAAAATATTTGTTTCCCCAATATCCTCAAAACCTCTGTAACTCAAAATTTATGCTAGTCCCTTCAAATTCCATTCTGTGAGGTTCAACTGCCATTTCCAATAATTGATTTGAACAAGAAAATTGCCCCTGAATTGTAGTCCTCTTATAGTTCAGAGGGAAGTTGTTGAATGAATATTTGTAGACCACATTAAATTCATTTGTATTTCATGCCTTACAATATGTTGACTGCTTTTTTTCAGATGTTGATTTTCTCTGCGAAATTTTCCTCTCCGAGAATAAGATGATAAATACAGGCATTTAAACATTTATTTATTTAGTTTTTTTTCTGGTCGGGAATCGTGGAATACTCTCCAGTTAATAGTCCGGGTTCTTCTCTTCTCCTTGTTTATGGATATATAAGACGGCATAGGGAAGAAAAAGCCGCCGTTTTCAATCTGAAAAAATATGGCTCACGATTTTCGTGAGTAGCCGTCGCGGGGTTGAACCTCCTAATGTAATCCGAACAGGGGCGCGTTTCGATTACATTATTGCTGCCTCGTACCTGGGTGGCGAGGGTTTTTGTTTCAGCCATTTTCTTCTTATTTTCTTCCACTTGGACGACGAGGGGAACCCCGACGTCATTCGGAGATTTTTATTTGGCGGCTCTTTTTTATTGCCGAGTCGCACGGCGCAATTAAATATACCGCTCTGCTCTAGATTTTAATCTCGTCCAGGGCAACCTGGATTTGAGTGGCATTTGCGCTCCCTGGCTCCCGGATATTGCTGGGTATATTGAAACGGTATCTTTGGCTATGATGTGAGACAGCAATTCGTTGGTACACACACACACACACACATACACATGGGGTTTTATCCGAAAAACCTGCTTTTCTATACCAGTGGACTCTCTCTCTCATCTACAACGAAACTCAAGGGACCAGAGAAAAATCCTGGTGGAGAGAATTTGTTTTGATGTGAGGCTCTATAAAATGGGGTGTGAATCTTGTGGGACCTCAAAAAACAAAATTTTCATGTACAAAAAATCATAGTCCTGTATATGGTTGGGAATTTTATTTTGGATACCCAGGATCTTCTCCTTTTGTTGGCAAAAAAAAACATGTATAACAGGCACCTTTATTAAGACAAACCTCAATTTAGTGCCCCATGATGTTTTCCCTCCATTATGTTTTTGAGGGAAACTTCTATCCATTGCAAATTGAATTAGTATTGTATAGGCAAAGCTCTCAAAGTGATTTTTTCCAAGGGACCAGCAAACAAAATTATTTAGGGAGGTTTTTGACTCATGGAGGCTTTGAGTTAGGGAGGTTTGAAGTTTGGGAAACAAGCATTGTTGCTGTTAGGAACATATAAGAATTGCAGGAAATTGTAAATCATGATATTCTGGGCATTAAATTGCCTCTTCAATGAATTGACAGGATGCTGAACTTGAAGACAGGGGCTTATTTGCCCATGTAGTCTTTAAATTCCTTTAAAAAAAAACAAATCAAGTTACTTTTTTGTTGCTTTTCTCTTTCCTGTGTGAAAAAAACAGTTATAGCCAAAAGACCCCCAAAATTTCGAGTTAAGGAGCTTTGAGACAAACAGCATTTGATTTTGAGAGGTTAAATGCATTTTTTCTTAGGGAATTCAGATAGGAAATTAAAAAAATTTGATCTTTATAGGGAGCTATTAAATTTAGGGAGGCTTGAGTTAAAAAAAGTTTAACTCTAATCTGAACCCACAATTTGGTTTGTCCCGGTTCATCATGGAGATATTTTTGTACACATTTTTCTGCAATCGAATTTGAAGATAAGACGTTTCCATTTTTTTTTTCAAACGTGCTTGACTAACGGTTGCCTATTTAATTCAATCGCAAGAGATAATGCGTTTGTTTGGATTCGAGGTCGTTCTGACCGATTGTCGAATTCCGTGAGCCTCATTACCATCTCATTTCATTTTTAAACTACTGTATTTTCCACAACAAGAGGAAAAAAAAGAAATATATCCGGTGTTGAAGTTGATGGATCGTTTCCATCAACAGCGGCGCCAAGCTGGCTGGCGTTGAACCAGGTCGTGAACTAATTACTCATGGATACCATATCCTTTTGCTTGAGGATTATTCAACTTGATTAGTATTATTTTTTAAAGTGATCTACGATAAATTGAAAAAAAAAACAATTGGGCTGACCTAAAATTACTCTGAAGGCAGTGTGGGCTGATGTGCTGGAGGCGAAATTTAACCTTTTGAAAGAGGCTCAACTCCGATCTTTTTGGATGGAGTATAGAATCCGAATACTCCAATTTTTCCTTCCCCCGCATTGGAAAAGTTAAAATTATCAACATTTTGCCCACGATGTCCGCTGAGGTTTATTGTAAATAAATTAAACAAATCAGGTAAATCTTATTGGAATTGTTTCTTGCTGATAATTTTCAGAGAAATCTACCTTGTGTTTCGAACTCGAGCAATTGATTCAGTGACAATTCATGAAGAAAGTTTTCAAAATAATTTAGAGGCCTTTAAAATCTAAATTTTTTCATCATCAAGAGTATAAAGATCTTCAAATACTCGTTCGTTTCAAACTTACGGAAATATTGCCCGGGAAAAATAAAAACACAATATAAGCTTTTTGATGAGCTTTTTAATTATTCAGTCAAATCTAAATTCGCGTGTTCGGTGTGCTATTATAAGAAAAACTGCACATCCAATAAATTCCGACAGCAGATTCGTTTTCAAATTTGCATTTTTAATCAGCTGCAGCTGGTTTTTTTTTTTCTCGGAATTCCAGCACTTATTTTGAAGGAACCTTCCAGAAAAGATTTTCAGCTCGCCTTCTATCTTCAGAGTCAGTTTCTAATTGATTCATTCGCATTCAAATTGCACATGCAGGTTTATGTTGAAATGAATAATCGAGACAATTCCTACGTCTTCTACAATTTTTTCCTGGTTTTTCTGCGCATTGATTGTAATCTCAGACGAGTTACTCACGTTCTACACACATGATCCTGTCCACGATAATGGGAAAACTCGGCGGACATTCGCACTGCTCAGTGGTCCTGTTGCAAATCGCGTTTGCCAAAACGTCGCTGCAGCCGGTCAAACATCTGTCCCCTATGTAAAATCCCAGCGTGGAATCTGGAAAGAAAAATTATTCAGAGTCAGCATCAACATCAAGACGTAAAATGTAAAAAAAAAATGGATAGTCAAAAGATCTTCCTTTTGGTGGACAAAAAAAAACATAAGAACAGTTGAAATATTATTTGGGGAACATATGAGCGCGTCTCAAAAACGCTTGGAAAAGAATAGCGCGTCTAAATCGGTGCTGACCGAAATCAGCAGAGGATAACTGCGGAAATAATGCGTATTTCCCAGAATTTCGTCCAAAAAATAGCAATCGTGAGGAAGAAGTTATTCGGTACAGCCAGTTATTTTTTTTATACTTTTTTCAGATGATCAGGCTGAAACAAATTTCGCAAAGGAAATCACCGGCACAATGAAAAAAATTTGTACATGAATTTATTACCCTCAGCTATTGATTTTTCGGCAAGGTTTACAAATTTTGTCGTTGGAAGAATTTTCAAAAAGTGGCGTTCATATTTTTTCGGACGCGACATTTTGTAGCTCGCTTATTTGTACTAGCAACGAAATTCTCGGCTATATTTTCCTCCGAGTTCACAACAATGGTTCAATTCACGCTGATCCGAAGAATAATAATGATAAATAAATACCAACTCCTGTCCATCAAACTGATCAAACAGAAAAATCAAAAGAAATTCCTGGATGACGTCAAGAGAGACGTCACATCGAAAAAATACTTATTTTTTACATTATTTTCTCTGAATTTCTGCGTAATAAGCATCGGCAAGCGGTCTGTGCTACCAAGACCAAAATCTCATGCACATTCCACGACCAGTAAACAGAGGTTGCATATCATCAAGCATTCAT
>CAJPEX010006294.1:0-13125 GCA_905338405.1 Notodromas monacha | reverse complement strand
AAAACACGAGGGCATCAGTATATACGTGATGGAGGGGGAGAGTTCTTATTTGATGCTTGAAGGGCGCGTGCTGATGGTGCGTTCGAAATACAGTACTGTTTCTCCTGAAAGTTCTCCCATTTTTCTTCTTTTTGGCGTATACTCATTTCACTGGTGTTGTTCTGTAGCTGTTTACAGTGGACCTGAGTCTAGTTAATGCAGGTCTGTTCACCCGTGATGATTTTTCATCTGCTCAGCAGATGCACCAGTTTTTGTGATTATACCTAGCCTTTGACACCTCTTACCGGGAAGAAAATCAAGTTGCATGCATATAGCATACCCTTATGCAGGTCTGTTCACCCGTGATGATTTTTCATCTGCTCAGCAGATGCACCAGTTTTTGTGATTATACCTAGCCTTTGACACCTCTAACCGGGAAGAAAATCAAGTTGCATGCATATAGCATACCCTGCAGCGACGTGATCGAAGATGAATACCGACAGGAGAACAGATAAGCCCATATAACCAACCGAGGCAAACACCAGCATGAAACACAAGAACCCAAGATGCAGGAATTTAACCAGCAAGTTCATATGATACATGCAGGTGCTACCTTATTATTGCCATTTGACCTCCCATAATTCCACTGTCCCGCAATGTGATGGTTGAATTTGCGGGAAGGTTGACATTTGCAATTTGTCCCTTGCCCTACTGCTTCGGCCAATTTTCTTTGCATTTTAGTACTGATATTTTCAAATCAAGTGTCTCGCATCACTCCGTTTACAAGGGATGATTCATCATCATATGCTGTTGTGAACACTTTTCAAATAGATCCGATGGAGTCTGAACAATTTCTTTTTCTTTTTTACTCGCATATAATCCCATCATTTGGCAACACTTCAGTATGTGCTTTTAATGCAACGCAGTCTCCGCTGATTTAAATTTTTTTTCATGCAACAAATCCTAGGATCGAAATAACAGTGCCATAAATTGATGATTGCGTTTGTTGATCAAGCTGCTCTTGGTTGACGATGAAAATGAGGCTGTCGCCGTCCTCAAAATCAACGGCGAACAGCCAGAGTAAAACACAGTACGGTGCCGTGCATTTTTTTTATCGAATACCATTTTTTGGTGATGAAATTTGGACCTGAGAAAAACATTTCTGTGACTTAATTCTCGCTGTTCCCGACTGTCGATAATGATCTGATTTTGAGAACAGGAACAGCCTCAGACGGGTCGTGGCTGAAAAAGAAAAACGCTGTATATATATTAGCACTATAACGAACTTTGATGGTGGATTCAAAGAGACACTTCCCGAAATGTATAATCCTAGCCAAACCCCGTCTTATTTTTGCGGCAGGTTTCTGCTTTTTGCGTGAAAATTAGCAGATTCAGAGGAATAATTTCAACTTGGTTTTGTAACTAATATAACGTGCAGTCTTTCCGATGAGAAAAATGCTGAAAAGTTTGAAGTGAAGATTGATCTGTATAATCTCACATTTATTATTGAGCAATACGAAAACATTTCTTTTTCAATCGCACAAATATAAGAGAATATAGACGTCACTTCACTGGAGAAACCACAGGCGAGACTCTTCAAGTTCTGTACTGTACTGCATGCCTTCGTCGTCGTCGGAGTCGATGATTTTTCGTTGTTTTTTCTTCTTCCTTTTTGAGCAACGCACCGAGTTTGTGGCAGCAGTATATATAATCCGAGTCAAAGTTTTTTCTTCATTTGGGTTGCACTGATGGAAATTCAGCGATGGCTGCATCCCTTGGAGCTGGCATTCGTCTACAAGGAAGCTGAGAAGTTTTGACATGAGAATATTGAAGGGCTACTGATCCAATTTTCAAGCAACGAATGAGGTTATTTATTTTCTTCATTTTCGCAATGAAAACAAACTTGACTTTGCTATATAGATAAGTGGAACTTCAAGTACTGCTGTCACAGACTGTCTTCAAGGTGAAGATTTTTCCATTTTTCTTCAAGGAGCACATGGAATTTGTGGCAGCAGTAATCTGGGTTGAGCTTTTCATCAACTGATGGAGAATAATTTTTAAAAATTCAAAAAATTTCAAAAATTGTCCTTGTATTTTGTCTGGGGAATATCTGTGTCTGTTGATATTTGTCTGTTGCCCTTGTGAGTTTATGTGTGTGTGAGCTGTCCTACTGGTGTGTGTGTATGCCTAGATAGTTTTAATTGAATAAGAAACAGTAAATGCGCTACATTTTTGATGCAACACTGTGCAAAAAGTGGGCAGCATCTGAGCCACTAAATAAATGGCGCATACCACTTTAGAGTGGTCTGTGCTGTTTATATGCAGCATATGGGCCACTAGATAAATGCTGTATGAACAGCACATGCCATTTATACAGCTGTATGTGGCAGCATCTGAGCCACTAAATAAATGGCGCATACCACTTTAGAGTGGTCTGTGCTGTTTATATGCAGCATATGGGACACTAGATAAATGCTGTATGAACAGCACATGCCATTTATACAGCTGTATGGATGGTGCGCGCCATTTATACAGCATATGGGCCACTAGATATAAATGCTGTATAAATGGCGCGCCGCTGCTTATTTTTCACCAGTTTTCAAAAATACAGGTGCTTTACAGGTATATTATGGCTGAATCTCAGTTAAATTTTAACAAAGCAGGCATAAGGAACATACAGGTGCTCAGCACATTCACCTGTAAAAACACCTATATTCCAAAATGGGTAGTTTCATAGGTGATCACCCATTTTTTTGACCCAGTACCTGTATTCCAATATGGGTGACTGGTACCCAGGTATGATGGGTGATTTACAGGTGAAAATACAGGTAAATTATTTGCTGGGATTATATAGTATTAAATTTAGCCATAATATCAATAGGTTGTATAGACAAGTCCAAGGAAAATCCAACTCCCAAAGTAAAAAAAGATATACCACTAAATAAATACCAATTAGTTGAAATTGAGTTATATAGACAACTCCAGAAACAGCATGAATAAGGGGGTATTATTGTTGTGGGATTTGTTTGCTAAAGTGCACTAGCTGTTGTAGCAAGAATTATATGTTTAGGTTCAAAGTGATTCATTTCAACCTGAGGGAAAGCAAATATATATAGTCCAGTGAGCTACAGTCAACTGTTGTTGAATATCAGTCTCAGCTCTTAGCCAGAATTAATGTGGCTGCTTTAGAGAAAATAGTTCCCTGTATCCTTCTTAGCTGTGGAAGCTATATATCCAGCAGCAGGGAGCTGAGGATAACTCCAAAATGGATAATTTCGCAGGAGCTGCTGTTGATTGGTGGGATAAATGAAAAGTAAAGGGAGCTATCCATGGATTAAGCCATCACTATGGATAAAACTCAATAATTTGCTCATTGTTAATTATTGCTGGTCTCTGCCCAATAGCCCATATTGTTGAAACCATGCTTTCATGAAAATTGTTGGTTTGTTTCAGCAAAGGTTTTTCACAGCTGGCTTGTATTGTGACAAGATTTCACTGTATGTAAATTTATGGACAGTTATAAACATTTGTTTTAATTAAAAAATAACTATCCCAAATTCACCATTTTCTTAAAACACACAAGTGGGAAAATTGGTGCACAGGCACTATGGGGATATGTTTGTAATTCTACAAAGTGACCCTGCTGTGCACCTACTACTACCACTAAAGTTGTACTAAAGTTTAGTGTACTAAAGTTCTTCTGTTGCACATGCATATCCCCAATGTGCACCAATTGTGTGTTCACACCAGGATTACTCAGGGTCACATTTGTAAACAAATAAGTTACACCAAGGTTACAGTTGGTTTATTTGTGTGATGCTCCTGTTATGTCACAATTTGTGCACCATGCAAATGTAGTCCAGGAATGGTAGCAGAATTTGGATACGCATGTGCAACAGAAGAACTTTAGTACACTAAACTTTAGTACAACTTTAGTGGTAGTAGTAGGTGCACAGCAGGGTCACTTTGTAGAATTACAAACATATCCCCATAGTGCCTGTGCACCATGCAAATGTAGTCCAGGAATGACAGCAAAATTTAACTACAAAGGTTCATGCTTGTAACCCTAGAATAGCTGTACACCAGTTTTGACCCCAGTGTGCACCATTTTTGGGGTCGCACAAAGAATGGCTCTTCATTTGGGCAATAACTCTAAATCAGTGTTAGATGATAAAAACATGCTAATAATGATAATTTCATTCAACACTTGGAAAAAAGCATTTGATTTGAGTTTTGGGTTCAATTTTTGATAAATGTACAGTCAAATTGGGAAATGCACCTCGTTTATTGATTTCCATTTGTTGCCCCCAAAATGACAGCAAAACACAATGTCTATATATACCATTAGCCCACTCAAAAAAACCCTTGGACCTACTGGGGCACCATTTAATTGAGAAAGGGATCACAGACCAGGTCACCCCGCCCCCCCCGCCCCATCCCCTCACGCCTGGCACCAAACACTCTCTCTCTTGCGGTTGTGCATGAGTGACTTCACGAATTGGGAATACAGCCCTTATTCAGGATGAGTGTAGCAGGTATATACTAACTACAGTCATAAGAAAAAATTATTTGTCCATATATTTTTGAAATGATAAGATGGGTTGTTCCATAGGTTTTTCAAATGTTAAACCCATTCTAAGAAATGTGGTTTGAATTTGGAGCAAGGCATTAATTATAGCTTTGGAAGTTCTGAAAAATCAGGTTTAATGGGTTGAGAAGGAAGAGAGTGTGTTTGAACAAAAAGGCAATAATAGGAAAGTTGAAAAGAATACATTTTGACTCATGCAATATTCCATCACAAAAACTACAGTTTTTCTGTCCATTTATGTCAAAGCATAATGAAACCTATTCTCATTTATAGTGTATTTATTGATGAAGAATGTGCAGGCAAGAATTTAATGGAGCATTTCCAAAAGCTTTACAAATCCCAGCAAAATACATGTATGTACAGTATATGTATTTATTTACAGTATATGTATTTATTTAGAGTATTTGACAGATATAAACACTGTATTAATAATTATGTACATTCAAATAGTATAAAGACTATTTGAAGAATATTAAAAACCACAACTGTACAGATTTGGTATTAAATGTTCATCAACTTTTTATTCACATAATTTGCGCTGTTATTTGAATATTCAAAATTTTTCATTATTTTGAAAATGGTTTTTTAAATACTTAAACTATTATTGGTCCATCAGAGTTTCCCTAGATAGCATATTTTATTCATTTTAAAATGTGCACTGTTATTTGTCCCTTGGAGTCTCCATATACATTTTACACCACAAAACCATTGCAGTTAAAGTCACTCACTGAGAGACTGGTGCTCTTAAGAGGTGGCGTGGAAGAGGTAGCCCTGAATGGAGCGGCGTTGAGTAGAAGTTGTACGGTAACGTTGCGTCACAGGTGTGTTCCCAACATTCCTGAATGAATGTGCGGTAGTATTTCTGCACTTCATTGGAAATGTGAAGTTCCTAATCCTGGTTACATTCCTCATTTCCTGGTCTGTGAATTATGTTGGCAGGGCGGGGCGATGAATCTCGTCATGCTCCGGCATCAGCATTTTCGCGTGTTTGCTGTTGTCATGCTCAGTTCTTCTCCTTGATCGGTATTTGAAAGTTCATACCGGCACGGAAGGATTAAAGTGCAGTGTCATGCAGGAATTTCTTACTGAAGGAATTTGTGATTGTATCCATGAGAATTGTTGCATGGAAGCCTCTTCGAATTAAATTGAAATAGTGCACTCCGTACAACAATTCTTCTCGTTCTCAACAGACTTGAATGGTATGTGCAATGATGTCGGTATGCTGCGTTAAGGCTCTCTTATTGGCCTGAGTGAAGTTAATCCGTAATTTATTTGTGGTACGAAAGAAGTGATGATCCCAGGAAATATGGAAATCGGATGCGCTATTCGAAAGAAGCTCTTGGACGTTTGTTTCTTCTGCTTCATTTTGGGAGCGGTGCTATCAACCACAGCCGTAACGGAGGAAATAAGTCCTGGTACCCCAGAAACCCGACAAGTTGGTTCTTTTGACGTGGGTAATCCCCTGAGAAACCCATCACGAAGACCGACTCCTCCGTCCATTTCGCCGTCTGCTCCGAGTCTGGGCAGTGTTCTTGGCAGTGAGTTACATGTCATGATCACGAATTACTGCGCCAAAGGTTTCTGATATCTTTGGATCGTTTTTTTTTTTTTTAATCTTTGGGCTTGTTGAAGTCAGTATCAATCGAGGATGTGAATCTCTGAGTATATTCTTTTTTAAGTGACGTGTGTCTCCATTTCATCGCTTGCGTGTTTTGTTAATTTGTCGAGTTCTGAATTTTCCGGGAAATAGTAGTGCGTGTGAGGCACTAGAGCGACTCTGTTACGGGTTTTCTCGTCTTACGCTCTTGAATTTTCTCGTGTCAGGTCTATGGTCAAGCATCACGACGACCTCGAAAGACCCGAATTGCCGTGGCACGTGTTTCAATGCCCTGGCGGCGTTTTTGTGCGATGAAGTCGACACCAGTCCGAATGCTTGCATGAAGAGCGACGAGCGCTGTTGCGTAGACCGAGCCGCGTTGTCGTCGCCAGATGTCGCTGCCAGTGACGCCTCGTCTTCGCCGCCGCCTCCGTCCACCACGACGCGGCGCCCACAGCAGGCGAACACTAGGATCATCTCTCCGGCTACTACGACTACTACTACGACGACGGTATCCACGACTACAAGTACTTCGACGACTACTACCCCAGTTCCGACGACTGCGAAGAAAACGACGACGTTGACGACTACAAGGCCAAAATCTGCGACTACGCGGCGTCAAGCTGTCACTGCCAAAAAGCCAAGTACTACGAAACGGCCGACGCTTACTACGCCAAAGAAAACGACTACTAGTGCTAAAACTACCACCACAACGACTTCCACGACGACGACGGGTGTGTAGTGAAGGACCCTTGGGATTTATTCATGTCCAATTTGTACCACTTCAAGGGGGCAGCGAAATGAGTTTGGGAAAGAAGCATTTTTCTTGAGGGACACAAAGAAGAGTAGCAGAAAAATCGTAAATAGTGTTGTTCCTGTGTTGACACAACTCACCGCTCTAGAACTTGCTGCACTCAGAACTCAGCACACCTACTTGCCGCTGTCATAACTTGCTGCAAAACTGACTTGCTGCAGTCATTTCTTGCTGCACAGACAACCTGCCGCTGCAATAACTTGCCAGAATAACTAAGGCAAGTAAAGTTGCTGCACATGCAACTCACCACTGCAATAACTTGCCATGCACACATGAATAATGCCCATCTTGCATGATTAAATGTAATCTTTTAAAGGAATTCAATTTGGAAATTAATCAATGCATTTAAAAAGGAAGAAGCATACCAAATAACTGTATATGCTGCAGTAAAAAAGGAAAAGAACCCTATGAATTAAAAGAAAAATACAGAAACATTTCCAAGAATTTTCAAAGTTTGTTGATTTCACATAGTTCAAGAACACTCATGGAATATTTGGAGGGTGTTTCCATGAATTTATCCATGAATAGTGAACCTCTCTTATGTTTTGTGAACTCTCAAATATGCTGCAGTATTAAATTTAATTGTAGCAACTCGTATCAGCAGCAGGTTATTTCTGCTGTGAGTTGGGCTTGTGGCAGATTGTTACAGCAGCAAGTGATGACAGCAGCAAGCTGTATCGGCAGCAACTTTTGGTGCGGCAAGCACAGCTGCAGCAAGTAAAGGTGCAGTGAGTTGTGCCAGAGCCTGTTGTTCCAGGCCTAAAATTGCTTTTTAAATGAGTTGGCGGGGTGTTGAACTTGGAGGCAAGGGTTCATTTGCCAAAAGAATCCTTCACTTCTGTCCAAAACACATCAAGTTACATTTTATTGCTTTTATCTATCCTGTTTCAATGGAATAATAAATCAATGATGATTTAAAAATTCAAGCTATGCAGGTTTGGGTGGGAAAGCCTCTTGAGTCAGGGACATTTTTTATTGAATTGTTTCAGAGCGCATTCAGCTTGGGACTTGACAAAAAAAAAATGACGTAAGGAGGTTGGATTGTATTTATTGCTTTTCGAATTCTTGGCAATGAAAAATAGCCTGAAGGCCACGTTTTGGTGAGTGTCCGGGCCGGACGATGGAAATCATGAAACACGCGTAACTCGCAGAACGACCCCTTTTTTTTGCATTGAAATTTATTCAAATGTGTTGAATGTGTATTTTAAATTCCAGAGGCTCCGACGACACGAAAAGCTCCCTTGACACCTGCAGTCACCCAATCAATCACGTCGGCAACCCTCGCCCCGTTGCCAGAGAAGCAAGCCGACAATGTCGACACGATCGGTGGGAACAAGGGCGACAATGAAGAAGACATTGAGTACATGGACACTGTGGTGGAGAAGGTGTCTGGCGGTGATAGTTTGGCCGAGTGTCCGGGGGTTTGCGTGGCACCCAGTATCTCCGAGTACTGCGATGCAGTACTCACTCGACACGGGCTCTGCAAGGGCGTGTTGCGATGCTGTGTCACGCGTGAGGTCTTTGAAGGACAGGATCCTCCGAAGGACCTGGTGCTGAATGAAAGTCCGAGTGTTCAGCAGCAACAACAGCAGCAGCAGCATCATCATCAGTCGTCGCAAGCAGGGATGGGGCAGGGAGTCGGTGCCAACAACCGGCCATCTCCGCAGCCGGGATTTGCGAACAATAAATGGTGATTTTTTTTTTGGTTCTTTCCTGTTATCTCAGTACCTACTTTCCTGTTATCTCTGTACCTTCCCTCTGACCAATTTAACCTGACCTAACCTAACTGCCTCCCAAAATCAGTTCCTGTTTTCTTTGGGTTTCTGCTGAAACTTGATTTTGGGGGGCGGTTAGGTAAAGTTAGGTTAGGTCAGGTTATGTTAAGTAAAATATATTTGTAACTAACATAACCTGACCTAACCTAACTTTACCTGATTGCCTCCCAAAATCAGTTTCAGCAGTATGCAGAAAAATAAAATTCAGTTTTTGGTAGGTTGTTGTGATTATGAACTTGCCCTAAAGATTTGTCTGGATGGTAGTGCAGTCTTGCAGAGTAGGTACTGAGATAAGAGGAAAGTACCATTTTGGTGTAAAGAGTAAAATAATTGAATCCTGATTTAATTAGATCTTGGTTATTCGAGAATGATCTTGTCAACCTTAGGTGGTCCTATTGTTTTTGGAGTCGAGTATTACATCAGAAAAGCTTTTTCTACATTTCGTTGTGTCGGTATCAAGTGTTCACAGACATGAAAGCTTCTTGTCCCGTGAAGAACATTTCTTTGTGTCTCTGGTTTTTCAATGTAGACAGGGTTAATGACTGAATATGACATTGCAAAAACATTTTCTCGAAACCATTGGCCTACAATAAATTTTCTAATGGAGGTTTGAAGAGGGGAGTCTTTGAGTTTTGGGAGTTTTACAATAGATTTGAAATTAAGACAGGGAATAAATATAAATGACAAAAAGAAAGGTTTTTGACTGAAGGAGGGTTGAGTTTTCAAGGTCCAACTGAATCTCTTGTTTTTCTGTAGCGCTTTGTAAGAAACTTATGTACAGAGTGTATCCAGAAAAAGGAAGAAGAAATTTTTTCTCTAGAAAATTTGGGATAATGGAAAATGGTTGTGAGTGACTTCACAGTTCCTTCTTGAGAGAAAAAAAGAACTTGAGCCTTTCCTAATGAATGGCTGTTTAGTACTCTGTACAGTGAACATCAGTGAACTGTGCAATCTTGCGTTTTCTGCAACTATCAGCGTGTTTTCACCTTTGATGCTGAATTTTCAACTGGGGCCGTATATGAGAATCAAATTAAATTTTGATGAAAAAAGTCGTGGAGGATTACTGCTCTGGGTTTCAGTCTAGCCTCTGTTTTTTTTTTTCTTTCAAAAAACTCTTTGTCCTCACTTTCAGTATTGACTTTTTGAGATGGAGGCGACATCTAGACACCAAATTGATGGTTCGACTGAAGGTTCGTTATTCACATTCTCTCTTCCTCCGAATGCAGGTCACAGCAGAAACCAGCTGGTCAACAGCAGCAGAACAAAGGCCCGCCGCCGACAGAATACCATGGCCCCATCCCAGCACACAAACGCTGCAAGGGCACTTGCGTCGGCTCCTTCTTTACGTTTTTGTGTGATAAAATCGACACGGAGTCCATTTGTCCGTCTGGTGGCCAGTGTTGCCTGACTAGGGAGAATATGGGGACTGGGCCAGGGCAGCAGCAGACTGGTGTGCAGAATAAGGCAAAACCCAACTGTCCCGGCAGGTGAGTTTTAGTGGGAAAAAAAATTCTGGCTGTTCTTGTTGGTGAAGCATGATCACTGTGACAGTCTCATTTCATCTGTCAAAGGGAAGCTTCAATTTTTGACACTGTTTTGATCATTGGGTTTATCACATGAAAAGAATGTATTGAAATTGGCAATTTCAACAGCACTGAATTGTTCCCAAAATATGGGGCTATGCAAGTGAAAACACAAATTTGGAATTGTTGAAACCCTGTTGGATCTATTTCAAAAATTTTCAAAACTTATGGACCTACGCTTGCGCTTTGAAGCACTGTTCCTCAAACAGTGTTAGTCCCAAAAGTTCTGAGCAACAAGGCATTAAACGACAGTAAGGAGAAACTAGTGAAGGTTAAGTGTAAGTACAGTGAAACCCCCACATGCGGACACCTCAACCTGTGGACAATTTGACACAGGGTTGCTTATTTTCTTGTAAAAATTACTTTAAAAGGCTTAACACAAGGACACTGACTCAACGTGGGGACATTTTCTGATGAAATTGCAAATACATTTCAGGCCATATTACAAGAAAGAGATATTTCCAACCCTAAAATTGATGTAGAAAAAGTTCTTGGGCATTTCTTTCACCAATTCACCATCCATTTAGCTACTTTAAAAAAATTACCACCAGCATAGAGAGACTTCCTTCTCTCTTTTTCACTTGAATGTTATTTTTACAGGGAATGCCTACATTTCCATGTACTGTAAAGGGGTATCAGTATCCAATTCCCCAAATGTCCATATTGTGTTGAAATATATTGATTTAATCAGTTTAAATTGGGAGACAATTTTTATTTTCATGGAATTATACTGAGTATTTTGTACATAAAAAACCAATTAAAATTATATAATATAAGTCTGAGGGAAAATGAGACTTGACTAAAGGACATTTCAACTTGGGGACACTCTTGATGCACCAATTACTGTACATCTGCATCTTGGGTCTCACTGCATTACTCCTCTTACCAATACAGGAGAAACAAACAATCAATTCATCATTCCCTACAAAAATGTATCCTGTATTGGGAGCAATATGACTCCATCCTTCTCCTTGCCTGCTACTGGTGTTTCTTACCCTGTTGCCATGGATCCTTTTTTATTCTTGAACAGGATCCATTTAAATTGTTTCTATGTACAGATGGTTTCACCCAAATTCTCCTGCCTGCCTGGGAGCTCCACCCTTTCTCTTTGAATCTCTGTTCCATAAAGCTGGGGGGAGAGTCAGGGGAAACCAGTGAAGGTTGAATCTAAGTAGTACCAATTTATATTGGGGAAAAGTGTGCCTCAATATAATTTTGTGTCAAGTGCTGATTAAAAGATAATAAAGACATGTTAGTCAGTCCCGGACTGGACCGGTATTCCATTTAGGAATTCCTAGTTTAAAGGGTAACGTATATTTCAAGAAAAAAGTGAGTAAACAACTCAATCAAACTCTACTTGCTGAATAATTTGAGTAACACAATTGATAAACTGATTCTGATAATGATAATGAAAAGGAGCTGCTTATATACTACCAATTATAATTAACCTTCATTAGGTTTTACTATTAGAATCAGAACAGAAAAGATATGGTCAGTGTTCCTGGGACTGTGATTTTGAGGAGGGGGAATTACTTTTTACTTCTAAGAATTGAGTACATTACTTTACAAGGTGTGCATGCCCAACACTCCTCTTACCAATACAAGAGAAACATCATACAATCAATTCCTCCAAAACTGTATCCTTTATTCAATCTAGATTCTAGAAAGATAAAAAAATAATTTTGTTGCAAGAATTTCTCAAGAGGTCTGTGGGAGTTTGTTGTAACAGAGTTTAAATGAATGATTTATTTATGTGATTGTAGATGCGTGTCTCTTCTGATGTCGACATTCTGCACGTCACCGGCAAGACTGCTCCCAGAGACCACGTGTGAAGAAGGGTCGGTGTGCTGCGTGGAAAGGCCAGGTGGTGGTGGTGCTGGCCCAGGGCCCGTCAACAACAACAACAACAACAGACGCCCCCAGCCGCCGCTTCAGCAAGGCCCGCCGAGAAACAAGCCCCTGCAAAGGAAACCCCCGCCCATGTCGTCTTCCTCTCCCCTGGGCTCTCTGGGAACCCTGTTGGGGCTCTTGTCTCCGGATACCATGTCGCCGAATGGGAATAGGCCTCTGGGTTCGCAAAGGAGACCTGCTACGACGAGTACGACTTCTACGACGACGACTACGACAACCACGACCACTACTGAGGCGCCTGATCCGAGACAAGAATGTCCTGGGACTTGCATCGTGCCGTTTTTGTCCTTCACCTGCTTTGGTTTGTTATTTAGAAAAAAAAATTATCTAGAAGATATTTTTTTACGAGGCTTTTGTTCATGAGTCTTTTCAGTCCGTTGAGATGCGATTTTAGCAAAATATTTTTTGATGAGTTTCTGTCCCAAATTTCAATTGCAATTGTCTTTCTGAAATTTCACAAAAAGATAACAGACAACTCCTTTTGATAGAGATAATTAATTATGCTGAAAATTTTACTTAGCAAACTTGACTCAACTTCTTCAGAAATAATGGAGTAATCTGTCAGTCTCATTTTCTCTTCATTCAAGCCTGGAACTTGAATAGTGTATTGGACAGTAAACTTATGAACACCTATTTTTGTGAATCTGACAAGGACTTGAAAAAATTAAGGAACCAAGTCTCTTGAAATGCCAAACAAGACATTTCTTCTTGACAACAGCAGCTTTTTTAAAAATAAAAATCAGAAGCAGGTTCATTCAAGAGTGGCAGATAAACTTCACTTCCTCAAAAATTATGCAGAAATCTGTAAACCATATCTTCTCAGTACTTTCCTGTTATCTCTGTACCTTCCCTCTGACCAATTTAACCTGACTTCACCT
>CAJPEX010006293.1:1186-13127 GCA_905338405.1 Notodromas monacha | reverse complement strand
ACTCGTCAACAGCCGGTGTTCAGGGGTCCGCACAAAAGCGGAATCAACCCCCAACAAAAATTTGAAAAGTTCCACTGTAAAAGTAATCCAAAACTGCGCAAAGATCCAAGAGTCGAACTCTTTCATGGTCCTTCGGACCGGATCTGTTTTGGTTGGTCGGTAACTGGTGTTTGAACAGTAAACAGTTTGTGAAAATCCTGTTGAGAGATCTTCAGGTCAGTTCGCGAAACTGAAAAGTCCTGTGTGTCGGAACAGGCCAGCTAACTGGAATCGTCAAACAGTAGCTGAAAGGTCAATCGTTTGTGAAGTGAAAACCCCACCAACAACATGTCTCTGGCGTCTGGACAGGACTACCGTAGCGCTACTTCCGAACATGGGAGGAGCAGTGAAGGCAGCCGGAGAAAAACCCGTCAACAACGAAATCCCTCAGCCGAAGAAGGACGACGCTCCCACTACAGCCTAGAAGGAATCATCACGAAATCTACAGAACTGTTGCTCTCCATCGAGCAGTTTCTTGGTGAGTCGAGCAATGATCCCAGGCGAGGGCAGAAATTGTTAGATAGGGTGGGAATTTGGCTTGGTCACGGTAAAATTAGGCTGACAGAATTAAAAGATCCCATTAGAGCAGGCCACCGTGATCAAGAATTAATAGGGGATTGGGGAGCGACTCAAAAGAGTCTGTTACTCAGGAAGCAGAGTCTTGAAGCATTTTTGGCAGGCCTGGTAAAGGCTGCTGCTCAGACTTCTGTACAGCAGGTGAACCGCGCTGAGAGTGTCAAGGAAAGTAGGTTGAATGTTTGCGAACGTAGGGAAGGTGAGGCTGATGTTGCATGTGATGTTTCGGCGAATATTTCGGGCGAAATTGTTTTGAATACTGCAAATGTTCCGCGCTCTTCTCCTCCGCGAAATGTTTTCGACGCGAACCTTGAGAAACCTGCGCGATTGTCAAATCCTGCCAAAAGTATTGCAAATTTGCATCAAATGATGTCAGTAAAATTTCGTGTTCTCGATGCCAAGTTTGTGGAGTTCTCGACGAAACCGAATGAGGGAGTACTCAGACGACAACTTGAGCGGATGGTTTTTGAAGCGAGCCGCGTGTTCGCTGATGAATATTATGAGGAAGCTGTCACTGATGGCGACCTGCAATTTGAAGACCTCGCTCTGCTTGCGGAGCGAGGCAAAGATTTGATTGATGAAGCCCAGGCGGCTCTTGAGAAGCCTGTGGTGAGAAAAATGGAAAATGTGATGAACAGACCTCGACCACAAGATGGCGAGGAATCTGAAAATGGTTTGATGCTGAGGTACCTTGCTGATAGCAGGACCCGAGCACAAACTAATGGGCAGTGGACTGGCAATCCTACTGAACCCAATGGACCAAGGCATGGCGAACCTTGCGATCCTGAAGAGCAGGAAGACGAGATCTTCTCTGACTCAGAAATGTCCGAAAATGATTCAGAATATTCCTATGAATCCGGACAAGAAAGAAACAGGGCTGGCAACCCTGATGAAATGAAAATCTTGACCAGACAAGTCACAAAGTTGGCTGTCTCGGCAAGGAAGACAGCTAAGGCTGTAGAAAAATGCGTGGATAAAAGGGAGGAGACGGCATGGTCCGATCCAATCCTAAACAGAAAAAAGTTCTCTGGTAAAACAATTGAATACAGTGAGTGGAAGGACTACTTTATACACAACGTCCGAAAACACCCACGATATTCAGAGACTCAAAAATTGTCCACTTTAAAGGCAATGTGTGAAGGCGAGGCCCTAGAGGCACTCAGCCATGTGGAAAACAGTGAAAATTCCGTTGAAACGGCACTGAAAATTCTAGACCGCAGATACGATTGTTCTGTGGTTAGAAATGCGGAACTGACGGCCAAGGTAAACTCCTTGAAGCCTCTGAAATTAAATAATTTGAAAGATTGGGACAATTACAGTTCCTTAATTGGATCTGTAATAAGGCAATATTCGCTCTCCAACCCCAACGAGGGATTTGGAATGATGATCGATTTATTGGTCTCAAAAATGCCCGACTCAAGTCGATTGGCATGGGTCGACAAGATCATGGATCTTGACCCTGGCATGATGAGTAAAGAAAAAATCCAAATGTTGCATAATTTTGCGACTAGAATCGCAGACAGACTGCGGATGTCTGGAATCAAACCTCGAGACGAAACTCCAGCTGGAAAGTCCGAGGTAAAAATTGAATCGAAAAAGAAGTATTCCAAGGAAGCTAAGTTCTCTGTGGAGGAAACTCCTAAAACACCCAACAAAGTATCAGAAGGGCCAGAATGCCCCATGTGCCAACAGAAGCACTATTTGAGTAAATGTGGAGTATTTTCGAAACTGGAAGTAGATGATCGAGCTGTTAAGGCTAAAGACTTCTTTGTCTGTTTCGGATGTTTGGGAAGACACAGGAAAGGGAACTGCAAAAGGAGGCAGCAATGCACCTTTGAAGGTTGTACTTTCTTTCATCATCCCTTACTACATGGAACAAAGTTGTGGTCTAAGGTCGAAGCCAGCAAGACATCCGAAGCACCAGTTTTGTCTATGATAGAGGTGCCATACATGGCAACTCTTGAGGCAATTTCTCCATTCGAAACTCGACAGACACTTCGATTGATTGCCCTGGATGTCAAAGGCCCAAAGGGGATCAAGAGAGTGAATGCTCTTCTGGATACTGGGTGCGGAAGAACTACTATCGAAGATAAACTAGCCAATGAATTGGGAATACAAGCTCTCTGTCACCCTTTTTACGTAAACGTTTGGCGAAACCCTCACCTTCTTGCGGACTACTTTTTACTAAACTTCTCTTTTAGAGGAGCAGGCGAAAATTACTGGTTCAGAGCCGAAAATGCGGCTTCTGTAAAGGATCTTGTCACCCCTGAAGTGACTTTTGATTGGAAAGGGTGGGTAACCAAGAACCCCGAGTTTGCCGACGTCAAATTGGCGGAAAGCATAACCGGAAAAGCTCAATTAATTGTGGGCGGGGACCAAGAAATTCTGATGATGGCTATGCCTGACTCAGTCAGGTCAAATGGTCAAGTCCTCGCCTACAAAACCCCATTGGGGTGGACAGTGGCCGGTTGTATTAATAATTCAACTGGTCACGTGAACGTTGTGACCCACTACTCTGTTGATGAGATCAAACATCAAGACAGAGAACTGTTGGAAGAATTTAAAAAATTCAACTCCCTAGAGGAGATTGGAATCAAAGTACGACCAGACGGGCTAAAACATGATCAAGCCCGAGATCTGGATGAAATGCGAAAGAATTTGGAAGTAGTGGATGGGCGTTTCAGAGCTCCAATGCTCTGGAAACCTAACCCAAACTTCCCGGCGTCGGTTGGCCAAGCCGAAAGGCGGGCTACGACTATGGCAAATCGCCTAAAGAGAGATCCTAAGCTGCTAGAAATAGTTCGCATCCCAAAACTTCTACTACAGTCTTTTTTCATGTAGAGAGGTTATTGTAACTTTCTGTCCCTAGTCAACTACCGCTCACGTAGAGTAACCCAAGAGGGTACCTACTTTGTCACGCATCCTGATAAACCTGATCGGCCAAGAAGAGTCTTGGACGCCGCCGCAATCAATGGAGGTGTTTCCTTGAACTCAACTCTGAGAAAAGGCCCACAAGTGCAGCCTACAGTCACCGGGGTATTAATGCGATTCCGGCTGAAAAAGATCGTGATCAATGCGGATGTGACAGAAATGTTCCCGCAGATCCTGGTGAAACCAGAAGATCAGAGTAAGCTGATGTTTGTGTTCAAAGATCCCCAAAAGGGTGACGAGTGGTATGTCAGCAATAGGCATATCTTTGGCGCAACTTGTTCACCAGCCATAGCGAATTTTTGTGTACGCATGGTTGGCGAATTGGAAGGGGGGGAGGATCCTATTTTGAAACGGATCACCACCAAATCAATTTATGTTGACGATCTTTATGCAGGGTTTGACTCGGCAAAAGATGCGAAATCTGCAGTCGATAAAATCGACGCAGCAATGGGGAAGTATGGCTTAATTTTAAACAAATGGAAGTCAAATCATCCAGATGCTTTGGCAAACATCCCTGCTGAAAGAAAAGAGAAAGATGCAGTGGAAGTTAAATCTGGAGAGAAAGAAAAGGTTTCCAAGGCTCTTGGATTACCCTGGGAGCCAAGGGATGACAAGTTCGGATTCTCCTGCAGAAAAAACATCACCGCAGAAGGCAAGTTGAAAGAGAAAGGCGACCTAACGGTTGCTGAGTATCTATCGATCTTGGCCTCTCTGTTCGATCCCATGGGCTTTCTCGGCCCGTTCACCTTTGCGGGAAAAAGAATCATGCAGAGGATCTGGACGGAATCAGAAAACTGGAAGGCTCTCGTAAGCCAAGAAATGATGGGGGTCAGTAAAGAGTGGATTGCAGGGATCCTCAAGGCAAAAGAATGGCAAGTTCCCCGCTGGTTCGGATTGAACGCCAACATGCCGATGGAACTGCATGTATTCTCTGACGCCTCGGAAAAGGGATATGGAACGGTTGCCTATCTAAGGCAAGGCCATCTGATGAGTTTTGTTTTTTCGAGATCCCGAGTGGCTCCTACAAAGCCAACTTCAATTCCAAGGCTGGAATTGCAAGGATGCCTCATTGGGAAAAGAATGGCCGAAACCATTCTGCTTGAGTATCTGGGGGAAATTACTTTCTCTCGAATTATACTCTGGACGGACTCTATGGTGGTTTTGGGGTGGCTGAACAATTTAGCCTCCAAGTATGTCACTTTTGTGGCGAACCGGGTGGGTGAAATACAGGAATTCCTGGAGGGATCCCTTGAGGATCAACCTCCAGCTGAGGTACGACATGTGCCGACCAAAAAGAACCCGGCAGATTTAATCAGCCAAGGAATGGGCACTGAAGAATTTGAAAAGAACCACGAGTTTTGGTTTTCAGGCCCTGAATTTTTAAAACTCAATGAAAAAGAATGGCCAACCAATCCCAAAGCTTTGGGTAAAGGTATGGAAGAGATGAAAAACAAGGAAATTGAAATGGTTTTCACAATTGTGGAAATGGAAGATCCCTATGGGGACAACAACTTGTTTTCTGAAATATTAACCGCCGATGAGAAAAAAGATGTGGAAAAGGTGCGGGAAAGGGAGCTGGAGCTGATGGAGCTGATCAAAGCAGCCCAGACCCATTATTTCAAAAACGAAATCAAGAAATTAAAATCCAATGAGAAGTGCATGCTGAAAGGCAGACCACTCTCTATGTGGATCATTTGGATGGATAAGGACGGAGTACTCAGAAGTGAGGGCCGCCTGGGAAATGTGGTAGGGTTAACTGCTGAACAGCAGCACCCAATGATCCTTCCAAAGTCAGCACCGATTACTCGGTTGCTGATACGGGACTGTCATTTCAAAAATGATCATGTGGGAGCCAAGACAACTCAGTCCATTCTGAGAGAAAGATTTCTTATTGGATGCATGGCAAGAACAGGTCGAAAATAATTATTTAAATGTAAAACTTGCCGAAATCAAAACCCCATAGCAGTACAAACTGCAATTGCGCCGCTACATGAGAACAGGGTGGCCGAGGGATCCCCTCCTTCCCATCATTGTGGAGTGGATCATTTTGGTCCGTATGTTGGAAAAGGAGGACAGAAGATGTGGGGATTATTGTTTATGTGCATGACAACCAGAGCAATTCATTTGGAAGTCTGTACGGGACTCAGCACTAAGAAATTTCTGCTTGCTCTTTCCAGATTTATTGATAGACGGGGAATGCCAAAAATAATCTGGAGCGACTGTGGAACCTCTTTCATCAGTGGTGCAAAAGAATGGGAAAAAATTGAGGAAACATGCGCCATTGGCAAGAACAGTTCGAAAAGAATTATTTAGATGTAAAACTTGCCGAAATCGAAACCCCATAGCAGTACAAACTGCAATTGCGCCGCTACATGAGAACAGGGTGGCCGAGGGATCCCCTCCTTTCCATCATTGTGGAGTGGATCATTTTGGTCCGTATGTCAGAAAAGGAGGACAGAAGATGTGGGGATTATTATTTATGTGCATGACAACCAGAGCAATTCATTTGGAAGTCTGTACGGGACTCAGCACTGAGAAATTTCTGCTTGCTCTTTCCAGATTTATTGATAGACGGGGAACGCCAAAAGTAATCTGGAGCGACTGTGGAACCTCTTTCATCAGTGGTGCAAAAGAATGGGAAAAAATTGAAGAAACATGCGCCACTGATATGAGGATTGAATTCCGGACGANGTCTCAATTTAGTAGTCGTCGTGGCAGATAGGCGTCCGGGTTAATTCCCGCAACTCATCTGTAGCACCTACATCTGGGGATCCTGTGCGGTGAGCCGCATATCCGTCTACTTCTTACCTGCGACTTCCTCCTGTTGTCAACTGGGAGGCCGACTCCTCAACAGCCGGTGTTCAGGGGTCCGCACAAAAGCGGAATCAACCCCCAACAAAATTTGAAAAGTTCCACTGTAAAAGTAATCCAAAACTGCGCAAAGATCCAAGAGTCGAACTCTTTCAACCATCCCTGACAGGTCTTGTGCAAAATTCTTATTGAAAAATCAATCAGTTCAGAACCTGGTGCCCCTAGAAGCAGACTCTGAGAAGACAGAAAAGAAATTCCTAACCAGCTTTGGAAGTTTTGTGAGCAAAAATCAAGAAAACAAGTAATTGAAGTTCAAAAAACTTTTATTAAACAAAAAATGTGCAAAACGCATGATTACAAAAAAACCCTTCAACCAAAAAAGACCCTTTACAAAAGGAAAACAATTCCGCCAAAAAAGGGGGTTTTTAAACATAACGAGACAGAGATGCCATATCCGCAAACTCCAAACCTCCCTCTCCCACAACCCAGGCCTTGTCCCCTACTTTTGATATTATAAATTTCCTCTGAGAGGAATTCCCAATTTGAACTGATGATCCCACGACAAAACGTCCAGACACAGCTCTCTTGGGGCCCAAGCACAAGGAATCCACAGAGAAGACTTCCAGGAACATCTTCTGACTTAAAATCTTGTCCATCCTGAAAGGGAGAAAGAAAATATTGTAAAAACCGGACTTGAAAGCACCATTTTTTTGAGAGACTCACTGTCTGAAAGGATCACCTTCTGATCCAATAACCGCCGGGTTGATGTGGAAAGGTCCGTTCCCAAAACATTCCTTTGGACCATGATCTGTAGAATGATGATGAGGAAGTGCAGGGGGATCCCTGGAGCAGTTTTTCCACTGTCCAACCAATATGGGCAGCTACCAGCACATGCAAATGCTCCCCAAGTCTTGTTCAAACACTGGGTTGATTCCAACCCAAAGCAAATCGCCGCAGCATGAAGCTGGGCAAAGAACAGATAGGCCCAAGTATGTATGTGGCCAAAAGACAACTTTGTACAATCTGACCTATCAAAAGCAGCAAGATGTCTAACCGGAGTCGGTACTGCCCACCATCCCTTACCACCTGGAGCCCCTTGCCTCTTCCCAATTTTAGTCTTTAAACCATTATACAAGGCCATCTCAAATGCATGACCGGCGCTTTCACGCCCTCTTTGACTCAAAATTGGAACCCCATTATTCCTAAGGGGAATGAGAGGAACCCCTTGCAAGTCAAGATCCATCTTTTCAGTCAAATACGTATTACTCCCCTGTGCTAATGCAGGGGGAGCAGAAGCTCCCAAAGCCAGGACTGGTGCATCAAAGGCACAAGAAAGTTCATCAAAATACCCACAGAGGGCCTGAAGAAAATTTCCAAAGTTAGGATAATGACAAATGACGTCAGGTTCAGTTAAATTCTTTAAATCGTTTGTCCCCACTATAACAAAAACGTGGGTAAAACAGAAGGAAGAGCTCAAATGAAGATCCGCATACACCCTGTTACACATTTCCTCTGGAGAAACTACTTGTCCTTCGCCAACCAAGGCGGACCATCCACTTAACGAGTACTGAAAATGAAATGAAAGGAAAATCATTCAAATCTTGTGTTTCAAAAGGGATTTGCAAAAAGATGTTTTTATTCCTCTACCTGATACAGTTCTATGCCCCTCCCAGCAAGAAGATGTTTGAAGTCAAAAACCGCCCTGGTTGTGGCCTTCTCAGGCCGAATGTTATTGCAAAACGTATTGCGCCCTTCAGACAGTCTCCAAGGAACGGTTAAGGAAGTACCAAGAAGCAAAACACAAAGGCCTTTCCCTGAGTTTTTCAATTTTGCCCCTTGATGACAATTTTGAGGCGAACCATATGTATAGTCTTGCACCACGCAACCCAGAACCTGAAGAAAATGCTTTGAGTCCTTGTCCAGCTTTTGTATGTCCAAACCAAAGTGCTTGAAAACATTGCGCTTGTAACTGATTGGATCCTCTGGCTCAAACAGGCTCCCTCTGAAGGGATGATAGCAATGCCCTGAGCAAACAAAATTTGAGAAAAGGTTACTATACAAAACTGTAACCCAAGATTATTCATTTAAAAATCTTACAAGGATTCAGCAAATCCAGAAGCTCCTCCTCCATGTCAAAACTGAAAGCCCCTTGCTTTACCTCTCTCTTTACTGAAGCTGATGTTACTCGAAGAGGCACTGAACCTTTGGTCTTTACTCTCTTTGACAAAGCATCTAATGCTTAGGAGTCTCCAACAACAGAGCTTTCTTCATTTGTGCGAGGACGTTTTGCCACAGCCAGATTTTTGGGGGTCTTTAACTGCTTTAACAAATTAATGATTGATTGTTTATTACGACGTTGAGTTGCCGCAAACTTTGCATCTTCCATCCTTGTACTGCCCTACTCTAATACTCTTGTATGGCCTCAACGCTCCCCAAAAAGACCTTAGTCTCTCCAACCGTCCATACTTGTAGATCTCCAGCTGTAAGTTCTAAGATGAAAGAGCAATTAAAGGAAGCAAATTAATACCTAGTTCTGCCAATACCAATTAAAGTTAATGTTCCTACTGAGTGTACTGGATGTAGATCCTATCCCCTCAGCCAGATAAACCTGGGGGATCCCACTTAGAGCGCTTTGAAAAACGCCCGAATGACGCTCCATCAGACGCCTCATGATGGAAGCCTCCACTTGGAGCATTTGGCTTTCCTCTTGTTCATGAAGCTCTGCCATGACCTCCCCACACTCTTCTAAATTCTCCCACTTCTCAGAAATCTCTTTCTCCTCTAAAACGTATTTATGCAAAATACGTTTTTGAGAAGAAATGTGCTCAGCGTACTGTTGAGATTCCTTTTGAAGACAATCAAGCTCAGCTTTAAGACCATCCCTCCCTATTTGAGCATTTTTCTCACTCTCCAGAAATGGAAGAAAGTCCCCAATGCGTTGAAGACTGGCCTCAGAAAGTGTAGAGAGTTTTTTGGCCAGGTCCACAGCAGACCTTGGCAAAGTTACCGTTAAAGGACTACCAGGAGAACTGAGTTCCTGGGGGACCTCTTGCAAAAGTTTGACGTCATCCTTAATTTCCCCCAACTCTGAAAAGTTTCAATTCAAAAGGAAAAAGAACAAGTGAAATTTTGTCCTCCCAATGTTCAACGGTTTTCTTTTTACAAAACTTACCCATAGCCTCTCCTTCCTCATCTGAGTCCTCAATTAATATAGGAAGATCTGCTTCCATCTCCTTTTCCTCTTTAGCCTCACTGTAGGACTTGTTTGATTCTGCCACATCAAAGGGGTCAGTAACTTTCTCCAAATTGGACATTTTTTTGTTTGTTTATTGATTGTTTAACGAATCTAAAAATCAACTGCAAAGTCTCCTCAAAGAAAGGGAACGATTGTCTCTGCCAAGAAAAAAGAAAAAATCTCATCTTAAATAATGTTCAAATTCAATGAAAACTCAAACTTCAAAGTCAAAAATAGAACTGACGAACTAAAAGGAACTATCAAGATCCCAGCCGGAAATCAAAGGTCAATCTTCAAACCTCTAATCTCTACTGGAGATTTTAACTGTCCCTCTTGACAAAATAAACAATACCCTTTCAACACTTACAAACAACCAGTCAAAGCTGCCAATTTTTGGTGTAAAATCTCACTAAAGAATTCACCAGCCGATCTACGGCATCAAGCATGATCGTCATGGAGGATATCCTTTTCCAAAAAACTAAGGATGAAATCTCTTGATGACCAAGCAGACATAACCCAACAAAAATGCCAAAAGAGGATCCAAAAATTCGTTGTATCGCCAATTTTGGCCCAAAACATGACCGTTGGGAGCTAGACTTGGTCTCAACCAAATCCAAGTCCAAAAAACCTCAACAGCCACACTTAAAACCAAAAAAGGAAAATACTAGAGGAACTACAAACGCCGCCAGAATTGGCTCAATACATGACCATTGGGGACACGACTTGGTCTTAACCAAATCCAAGTCTAATACCCCAACAGCCATACTCAAAACCAAATGAAAACACAAAAAAAGAGGGAATACAAACGCTCCTTATACTGCCAAAGTTGGCTCGATACATGATTGATGGGGGCAGGACGTGGTCTTAGTCAAACCCAAGTCCAATACCCCATCAACCATATACAAAACCAAATCAGAAAAAAGAGGCAGTCACCGCCAAGTTTGGCACACTCAAAATTCAAACAAAGGTACAAAAACTCTTGCCGAAGCTTCAATACTGAAGATAGCCACAGCGGCGACGGTTACCCAAAAGAACCAAAACTAGGGTACCCGTGTCTGCAGCCCTCCTCAATATCAAACACGGTTATCAAAAAACCCCAAAGTTGGGGGAAGCACTATTATTTCTGGTCCTTGACCTGATCACCATGGTGGCGGACTCGTTTGAAACCAAGATCAACCCCCCTAAACAACTAAGCCAAAACCCCGATGATGTTCTCGGTGAAAAATCACAAATGATGTGGAGTGGGACTCAGTCGAAAAAAAGCTCCGAGATCCCACCATACGACAAACATGCATTTGTCTGATAGAAAACCGCCAGAATTGACACACCAATGTGAGTGTGTTCAAAATCTTTTCAACACCTCGCGAGGTTTTACATGATCATTGCGGCAGTTATCCTTGACTGAAAAACACAAGGATACTCCCCTTGACAACCGAGCAGAACACCAAATGTGGTCAAAAGGGATCAACAACTCTGCAGATTCCAACAGTCCAGAAAAGAGCCTTCAGCAACTCAACTACTGATCGGAAGAGACTGATCATAATCTCCCGACCTGTAACTGAGTTTCCGAGCACCTTTACGCAAAATTCTTTCCGCCGGCTTTGGCAAACAAGAAGAGCAACACTAAAACAGGGTCTGAAATGAACGACAGTCAAAGACCAACTGAGAGAAGGGGCTTAAGATGGCGGACTACCGCTTGTTATCCAGGAAATACTTGGGTTTGTTTCCAAGACCTCTTTTAAATTGCACCTTACTTTGAGGAAGCAAACAAGGTTTTCTCCTTGCAGCTGTTCCCCTTGTTTTGAAATCTCTCTTCACACGTCACCCCAGGTTAAAACAGCGTGACGCGCTTTTGTCCTCTTTAACTAATAAAACTCCCCCTCACTCTTGACAGTGACGAATGTTATCCGCACACATATCCGTGCCGCCGCACCTCTGAAATACAAATTTCAGAGGCATATATGATATAACAGATTTGCATATATATAATATTGTTGTGTATCATGTTCGTGGATATTTTGCCTCATGAGGTCCACGCTTTCATGAATATTATGCAGAATACTTTGTTGTTGATCCGCATTCCTTGTTGTTGACCTGTATACCTGAAAAGTATATATATATTGCTGAGGAACAATATTTTCCTCAGATTTAATCCTGTGTTGACCGCGGTTACTTCTCAGAGAACCTTGTGTACGTTTAACAAGTTTCTCTTAAGACTTGTCTGTTTTTGTTATATTTGTCTTGAACAAATTTGGTTGTGAATAAAATATATCTTTTATATATATTTGATCTGGAATTGTTTATTTAATATCAGACAACAAACTTGGCGCAGTTGGTAGTTTTAACTTT
>CAJPEX010006291.1:0-13131 GCA_905338405.1 Notodromas monacha | reverse complement strand
CAACGTGGGGCTTGATCTTCGGGCGTTTGTATTTCACAACATGGACGTTCTTGACCTTCTTTTTGCCGTATCCTCCATCCCCTGATGAGGAAGAGCTGGTGGCGTCGTGGTGGTGCTGGTGGTGCTGCTGTGCTGGTGCCCCGTAGGATGCTTGTGGTACCCCATAGGACCCCGCGGGACCAGAGGAGCCACCATTGCCGGATGAACTGCTGGCACTTAGACCATAGCCTCCAACCTGGTGCTGGTGCTGGTGGTGGTGACCACCATCCCTATTTCAAACAGGAAAAATCACACAATTAAAAATAAATTATTCTTTCTAAAATTGGCAACACTGATGCCAGAATAATCCCTCCAAATAATTGTTCCACATGCATATAGGCCAAAAAATATACAATATTTTCTGGACTTCTAATTGAAAAATAATCAACTAAAGTAATTCCAAGCATTAAAAAAACCATTGCTATCATGGTTAAAAACAGTAGCTCAACAAGTTGAGGTAAATGTATGTGTAAAAATAATTATTTGGCAATTTGAGTACTTCCAACAATAATGTCAAGCCTTCAACTTTTTTTGATTCAGAATTACTACTGGCTGTAGAAAACAAAAGAACAAGTGGTTATTTAAAAGTTTGAACTAAATTTTGTTTCAAATTTTTTGCCCTTAAAAAATGTTGTGGTAAAAATGTTGAAACAATTATGTTGTGTGAGTCCCTTTTTATGAACAAGAAGATCACTAATTTTTGTTATTGTTGTTTCTTGAAGTACTTATGGGACCAAATGTCTATGGTTTTGGCTATTATAAGACAACAATTATACACCCTCTAAATGCATCAACTGCAAGTGACATCTATGATCAAGAATCTTGAACATCATGGACAGAACAGGAAAAATCACCATCAAAGATTTAATGAAGTTTTTCTTTTCTTTACAGCATCAAGTGAATTTTCTCATAAGAATCCACTATCTGAGTAATTCTTTGCTTTTGCAATTACTCAAGCCTTTCAGATAAACAGTTTATTCCCACAAAGCATCAACAAAATTGCTGTGTTATGGTTGCTTGTGCATGCGGAAGCAACCAGGGGAGACAAATAATCCCAGCAATTTTCTCCTACATGTATATCAGAAAAACACTGGGATTTGGAATCATTTGAACCCACAGCCTGGAAAAATAGGGATTCTTTGAATCATTCCCAAAAAACTTTGGCACAATGTAAACAACTTCCAGGAAGTGCAAGGTAACAATCACACAGCATATGGGGTCCTGCCAAAAGAAAAAAAGAAAAAGAAAGGAGAAACAAAACAAAACAAAAAAACAGTTTGCTGAGGAAGTGGACCCTGTGTAATTGATACCCTCAGACTTGTTTTTCCATCTTCCTTCAACTCTGTATAATATATACCCCATGCATGTGTTATGCAATATATATATATATATATATCAAGCTCATTGAACCCCCCCCCCCCCTTGGAGGAAATGAGGAATAAAAACTCCAAGGAAATGACTCAATTTCTTGTTGTTTATGCATTCAATAAGTGTTGGAGTTGAAAGTATACTGCACAGGAAGGAAAATGACCTCAAGGGATGGATGGTGGACAGACAAACAAGTCCAAGTGTAAACAATAATCATTATATACCAGCAGCAAGAGGAGAAGGGAACTTTGATATTCATCTCTTCCCTGTGTCATTATATTATATCATCAGTCAATAATAAGAAAGAGAAATCAATTATTGCTGCTCCCCTCAACTTTCATCTCAGGAATGTTTCAGCTGTTGCTTTCCTTTTTTGTTTTTTTTTTTAAATCCCTCACCTTTTATTGGACTTCTTGTCGGCCTCAGAGGTTGCCAGGGTTGCCAGTAGAACTGCAACCAACAGTTTCTGCAAAAGAAAAAAAAGGGACAAACAATTATGGTGTATGGAAAGTTTAGGAATATATTTGTTTTTTTTGTGTTTCTGTTTTGCTGTGATTTATTCCGTTTGGAATAAATTGAGCGATTTGCCCCCCTTGGGACCAGTTGGTGCCGTATCAAGTTACTCCACTTTCCACAGCCCTTCCTTCCCCCAAAAACGTTCTGTGATGCTTGCATAAACACAGAGCATCAAGATAATTCAGTCTTGTCCTAAAGAAGCATCCCACAAATAATTTGGATTTTTTAAATAATTTTTTTTTTAGAAGTGAGGGACTTGGGGGAGATGAGACTTGGGTGTTGCATGATGGGAAAAAAGTCCTTGTCCCAAGGCTCTCAATTTTCTTTTTCCATCACACAGATGTCGCTCTCAATTTTTTCTCAGGAATCATTGCCACATTTTATCTCAGGTATACCATATATAACTAATGTTTTTTTTAATGAAGAAAGTGATTGAGGTGACATCTGGGTGACATTTCTGAAAGCAAGGTCATTATCAGCCATCAAATTGGGGAAACAAAGCTTTTATTCTGGCTTCAACTTGAGAGTAACTTGTTTTTTTTTTTCTTGGGCGTTGGTTTCCGGCTTCCAAAGACAGGGAAGATAAAATTTGAATAGTGGGAATTGTTTGGGGTTGATGGTGACGAATAAATTCGGGACCCAGTGACCCACTGCCCTGAGGCAAGTTTGTGTTTCCTCGGCTTCTTCTTCCGTCCCGTGCGTTGACCTTTCTTTTTTTTCATTTTTTCGTATGCGATGAAGAAAATAAAGGTATAAGGTAGAATAAATTCCAAAAAACTATGAATTTCCGCTGTTTTTATTTGGGGTTTCGGGTCGATGTTTTATTCCGTTCATCATCAGCATCGAAGAGCATATGTTTAAATCTGAGTGGAAGAAATCTTTTTTTTTTTTCGCAGTTGCCTCCGAAGTTGGTTATTTGAAAATGTTTGAAAAAATATTTCAAGATTTTTTAAATCCCAGAATATGCCAGAAATCTTTTATGTTAATGTTTAAAAAAAAAAAGAAAGATTTTACAGATTCCGCAAAATTGTTGATCGTCACTTGAATCAAAATTTTTTCTGCAGTATTATCAAGGGATATTTTAAAAGTCAAATTCCGTATTTTCGTCGGGAATTTATTCATAAACTCGATAAAATTGAGATCATGAAATCTTTACGCCCTTTTTTAACCATCGCTAAAATGAAAAATTTTGCGATGTGAAAATCTATGGAAAATTCAATGCTGATTAATTTTTACTGTGCTAATTAATTAATTTCTAAAGTTTTCAGATAAACTACTGTTTGGATTGTGAAAAGAAAATGTCCAAAATCCGAATGTTTTCGTTCAACAGAGAATTATACTCATTGAAATGTAGGATATAGTATTTTTTATTTCTACTTTCAAAGAGAAAACGAAACATTTTTTTTCGACGACGTATAATAAATAAATGTGTCTGCCAAGTTATGGGAAATATTTAATATAACTTGGAAAATATTCAAAATATCGGGGTTCATTTTCTCGACAGAACTTTCATAAACCGTCGTTCTTTTCAAATCCAACATCAAAGAAGCATATTTTCAAGCTAAAATCATGTTTGATGAAAAAAAAGCTCAGTAATATAATTTTTAAAAAAAATAAAGGAAATACCGGAATCTCAGGTCAAAGTTGGAAAAGGTCAAAAGAGGCCGGGGAACGAGATTCTGAATCAAATTCTCGTGACATTTACAAGACATTTTGTGTGATCCTATTTTTTTTTTCTCATCTCAGCTTCTATTTTCATGCAGAATAAATTAGCCTTTTAGGTTTCTTCCGCTCATTTGCATAATTCAGTTTGAATGTATTAGGATATCTTCCGTAAAATAGAGGTCAGTGAACTCACCATGCCGAGCATGTTGTTTTTGCGATGCAAATGAGTTTTGACAGGCTTTTTTTTCTCTTCTTTTCGAGACCCGGAACTTCACTTCAAATATATTTTCCTGCCAACAAAAAATGTCTTCATTTAACGAGAAAATTTCGTTACATCACCAGCAAGAAAGAACAATAAATAAAGTCTCATTCAAAATTTTTCAATTTACAAAAAAAACAAGAGTTCTGTAAGATCATACTTCACTGAAAATTTAAGTTTAGTAAAATGTGGAGGTTATTAATTGAATTAAAATTTTGTAATTATGATATTTCAAAAAAATATAAAGAAAAATAAACTTTATTGACAAAAATAAACCGAAAATTAGGGACCTATGACAATAAGTCGAACGATTTTTGCGCAATTTCAACACAAAAACCTTCAAATTGCCATTCAAAAAGGAAAATGCACTCCAAGAACATTTTCAAAGTCTCCATCGCATATTTTTTCATGTTTCAAAAAATGAATTGATGAAATCGAATTTTCTTTAAAATTTTCCAAACATGACAATAAGAAGTGAAGGGATTCCACTGATGAATTCTAATATTTCAATTATTTAAAAAAATCCTAGCTAAAATAATTTGGACTTTGAAAGCACAAAAGTCAATTGATATGTTGTGCAATTCAAAGACAAAATCTAGAAAAACTGGAAAATTTTCCTACAGTCTCAATTAAGAGGCTCCATCAAGTGCTGGCCAAAAAACCTATACAATTTTAAACCTTGTCAAAACAGCACCTACAACAATTTTTTTAGGCACAAAAATTTGAAATTTCTACACAAGGACCTCCATAAGTTGAATTATTTCAAAGGCAATTTTTTTTCAAGTCCCTGTCTGAATTCCCTTAGAATCAATACATTAAAAACCTCACTAACTTGAAGTCTTTTTCTCTAAAACCGTTGTAAGTCAAATTTTCTGATGCGTTCTGGTTATTATTTCCTTGAAATATGAAAGAGAAAATGATTACTAAAACAAATAATTTGATGCATCTTTAAAGGAAGTGAAAGACTAAAATGAACCTCCAAGTTCAGCAAGCAGTGATGTAAACTCATTAAGGAGCAATTTGAGGCCCAGAATTTCCTCATTCATGATTTCCCACTCTATTTTCCCTTGTCTGCTCACAACAAAAGTGTTTGTTTCCTCAACTGGAAACCTTCAAAAATCAAAACCTCCACAAGTCAAATTTCTTTCAAGTTTCCCATCTGAATTCCCTTAGAATCAACGCATTAAAAACCTCCCTAATTCAAAGTCCTTTTCTCTAAAACCATTGTGAATCAAATTTTTTTCTGAGGCCTTCTGGTTATTATTTCTTTGAAATATGAAAGAGAAAATGATTATACAAAAACAATTAAGTTGATGCATCTTGAAAGGAAGTAGATGACAAATATAGCGAATGAACCCCTGTCTCCACTTTCAGCAAGCACGTGTAAACTCATTATAAGGTGCAATTTTAGGCACATAATATCCTCATTTATGATTTCCCTCACTTTTTTCACTTCTCTGCTCACCTCAACTGGAAAATTTCAAAAATCAAAACCTCCCTAAGTCAAAATTGTTTAAAGTCCTTGTCTTAACTCCCTCAGTAACAATACATTAAAAACTTCCCTAACTCAACGGTCTCTAAAACCGTTGTAAGTCAAATTTTCTGAGGCCTTCTGGTTATTATTTCCTTGACATTTTAAAGAGAAAATGATTATACTAAAACAAATAAGTTTATGCATCTTGAAAGGAAGTGAATGACAAATATAACAAATGAACCCCTGTCTCCACATTCAGCAAGCATGTGTAAACTCATTATAAGGTGCAATTTTAGGCACATAATATCCTCTTTTATGCTTTCCCACACTTTTTCTCACTTCTCTGCTCACCTCAACTGGAAACCTCCAAAAATCAAAACCTCCCTAAGTCAAAATTGTTTCAAGGCCGTGTCTTAAATTCCCTCAGTAACAATACATTAAAAACTTCCCTAACTCAACGGTCTCTAAAACCATTGTAAGTCACATTTTCTGAGACCTTCTGGTTATTATTTCCTTGAAATATATGAAAAATAAACTGATTACTAAAACAAATAATTAGATGCATCTTGAAAGGAAGTGAAAGGCTGATTTAGCAAATGATGCCCTGCCTCCACATTCAGCAGCAAGGTGTAAACTTATTAATGAGCAAGTTTAGGCCAAGAATATCATCATCTATGATTTCCCACGCTTCTTTTCACAACAGAATTATGTTTGTTTCCACAACTAACTGGAAAATTCCAAAAATCAAAAACCTCCCAAAGTCAAAATTTTTTCCTCCTGGTCCCTATAAAAATTCAAATTTCAGAGTGGCTTCAACTGCTGTAGTAAAAAAAAAAGAAGGAGGTTCACTTCACTGATGCCATAAAATAAAAAAATGGATAAATAAACCAATAAAGGACAGGAAGGAACTTTCGGGTTCCGAGGGTCGGAGGCAAGTGACTGACGACTGGGTCCGAAACCCGGCTTTTTATTTTCTCTCTCATCCGCCCCCAGGCACGAAAAAAATAAATAAAAATATCGTCGTCGTCGTCGTCGCCTCCTTCATTATTACATGTTATTGTATTCCTTTATTATTTCCCCCACCATCTCCCCATTGCATTTTGACCATCGCATGAAACGACAATTGCAATAAGGCAGCTATGGTGGGAAAAATTGAAGAAAAACATGGTCGAATAACATTAAAAAAAAATGAAAGATTTGCACAAATAAAAATATTTCCGACATATCCCTTCGTCGTCGTATCACAGAAAGAATTTCCTCGTGGAAAAACGACCCTTTCATAAAATATAAATCAAATTTAATCGCTTTAACTTGGATAATGTTTTTTTTAATCCCCATTTGATAATGTGTCAATTTTATCTGTCGAAATGTATTAAAGATGGAAATATGAAGCAATTTCTGTGATGAGGTATCGTCAATTTTTAAATTTCAAAGCTGTGTTTAAATCTGATTTTTCCAGCTGTAAAGAAAATTTTTTTTACATGGCGAAAATTATCTATTGCATATAAAATTCAACAGTGCGCCAATTATTAATAAGCATACAATATTAATAATATTTGCAATGCCTCACAAAATCAGAGAAACCTTCAAAACATTCAAAAATGATTTTTCGTACTTGAACTTATTGTGTCAAATAAATATTCAAAATCTAAATGATTAAAACCGGGAAACAATGAAAATTTTAAAGTGTTACGTGCCAGAAAAAAAAAAAGATTTGTCATTCTATCGAATTTTCTCTATTATATATTTCTGCAGTCATTACTTTCGATTAATTTTCATCCGCTGAATTAAAAAAAAATTACGTTTTTTGAAGGCATTTAAAAAAAAAAAAAAAAAAATATGCCAATTTGATTGTGCAATTATAGTTCCAGTAATAAATAAGCCTTTGCCATTATTTTCAAAATTCAGGCACATACTGTTTTAGTAGTTTTAAATTGAAAATTCTAATAAAATTTGCAAAAAGAAGCGGTGGTGGTTTTATTTTTAAGAGGACATCGACCTCAAGAAAAATAAAACCGAGGCAAATTTCTTTCTCAATCGGAATAACAATCTCAATTTTCATGAATTAAGTGTTTATGATCGAAAAATAAACAAGCATCAAACGTCAGTCAGACATGCAAAAAAAAAAAACACGCGTCTTATTTTCGTCTCATTTTTCTGCAACAACAACAATAAAATTGCTCAACTCTCATTCGCACAATTTTCACAGGACGTGACGATGAACAAAATAAAATCCCCCCCCCCCCCCCACCATCTCCCCATTGCATTTTGACCATCGCATGAAAAGACAATTGCAATAAGGCAGCTATGGTGGGAAAAATTGAAGAAAAACATGGTCGAATAACATTAAAAAAAAAATGAAAGATTTGCACAAATAAAAATATTTCCGACATATCCCTTCGTCGTCGTGTCACAGCAAGAATTTCCTCGTGGAAAAACGACCCTTTCATAAAATATAAATCAAATTTAATCGCTTTAACTTGGATAATGTTTTTTTTTAATCCCCATTTGATAATGTGTCAATTTTATCTGTCGAAATGTATTAAATATGGAAATATAAAGTAATGTCTGTGATGAGGTATCGTCAATTTTTAAATTTCGAAGCTGTGTTTGAATCTGATTTTTCCAGCTGTAAAGAAAATTTTTTTTATATGGCGAAAATTATCTATTGCATATAAATTTCAACAGTGCGCCAATTATTAATAAGCATACAATATTAATAATATTTGCAACGCCTCACAAAATCAGAGAAACCTTCAAAACAATAAAAAATGAATTTTCGCACTCAAACTTATTGCGTAAAATAAATATTCAAAATCTAAATGACTAAAATCGGGAAACAATGAAAATTTTAAAGTGTTACGTGCCAGAAAAAAAAAGATTTGTCATTCAATCGAATTTTCTCTTTTAGATATTTCTACAGTCAATACTTTCGATTAATTTTCATCCGCTGAATGAAAAAAATTCACGTTTTTTGAAGGCTTTTGAAAAAATGAAAAAATCAAAAATATGCAAATTTGATTGTGCAATTATAGTTCCAGTAATAAATAAACCTCTACCCTTATTTTCCAAATTCAGGCACATACTGTTTTAGTAGTTTTAAATTGAAAATTATAATAAAATTTGCAAAAAGAAGCGGTGGTGGTTTTATTTTTAAGAGGACATCGACCTCAAGAAAAATAAAACCGAGGCAAATTTCTTTCTCAATCGGAATAACAATCTCAATTTTCAAAAATTACGTGTTTACGATCGAAAAATAAACAAGCATCAAACGTCAGTCAGACATGCAAAAAAAAAAATACACTCGTCTTATTTTCGTCTCATTTTTCTGCAACAACAACAACAAAATTGCTCAACTCTCATTCGCACGATTTTCACAGGACGTGACGATGAACAAAATAAAAGCAAAAAAAAATTGAAGAATGTGCAGAAAAGAAAAATCGAGTGAGTGAGTGTTTGCAAACATTGCGAGAAAACAAGGCCTGTCGCCTTATTCCTAATTATTCTTGGGTGGTCCAGGACTTTTGCTGCACATTTTTGTTTTTTTTGGTGTTTCCCCGATGACGCAAAAAATCCATGTATTGACTCAATTAAAGTCACGAGAACATTTTTTTTATTGTTTGTGACGTAATGTAGCGTGTAATTTCACTTTCTTTAATTGCTACGAGCGACGAAACTTTCATTCAAAATATTGACGTGGAAACTGTGCGATTTTTTTGGCACACATTTCTTGCACATTTTTTGGCGAAACCGTTTTTATTTTTTGCTGGACTCCCTTGGCTTATTTGCCTGATGATTTAGCATTCCTTCAGTTCGAAAAACACCATGAAATGCGAAATTCCTACCACAAGGCAAAAAAGATGCTTCAATTTTTTTAGCAATGACAAAAACCAAATAAAAAATTGACCATGCAAACAGCTTTTTCCAAGATTTACCGTGAATAATTAAAATTTGATTAAAATAATAAATAAAAGGTGTACAGTCAACCCATGCACGTACAATGGACTTAATTTGTGCAACAGATTTAGTCTGTTGTGCAAAAAGTCTGGTATGCAAAGTCAATTATCAAAAAATTAAAAATTTAACTTCTTACCATTAATTTTGAACCATGACGTTTTTGGTTTATTAAAATAATATTTCAGATTGATTATCCAACATAAGTCTGTTATGCAGATTTATTCTGTTGCGCAGGAGGGAAAATTACCTCCAGGGGGAGGCAGTATTTTGTGCAAAAATGCATTGTGCAGGGGTTAACTGTATTTCTCAGTTGTACAAAAACCTTTCTTATAGACCTTTCAGGTTCATAGAGGGGTTAACCAAGAATAATTGACCTCCAATAACCTTTGAGGAAACCCTGAAGAGGTTCCCCTAAACTTAAAACTGTCTTTTATGCTCTGTTTCTTCTGATCACTGTTTGTGAAATATCAGTGTTGGGTGTCACTCAAATCAATAAATTGAAGAAAAAAATAAGTTGATGTAGCAAACTAATTGAAATTCCCCAAATTAACAAACACAGCACATCTGGTAACACTTACACCAAAAGATGAACCATTAAAAATTTAGATGACATCTAAAATAAAAAACCAAAGAAGTTTCCTTGGAAATAACTGAATTGAATAAACTCCAGGGATAACATTTAACACCTGATCAATTTTCAGAAAAAAATTTCATTTTCATTTTGAAACATAATTTCATGCAGATCTGTTTCAAAATGCATATTATACTGTAGGTGAAGATTGTTCTATAGTTTTAACTTCCAAAATTGTTAAACCTAAAAAGATGACTGAAATTGAAGGTCTTGTAAATCTAAGATGAGTTAAGTTCATGAATTTTGCACTTTCCCAAGTCAAAATGAGTTCCCAGAACCTTGACCTCAAGAAAGAGAAAGTATTCATGTAGAATCAGTTTTCAAAGATAATTTTCAAAAAAAAAGAAGAGAAACAATTTACAGTACAAGAACACTAAGCACGTGTTAAAAGTAATAAATTATTTCATGACTTCCCAGATGTTTACACAGGGAAGTTTCTCTTCATTTATATGCATGCTACTTTGAAAAAAGGAATATAAGAACCGGATGAGGTGCGAAAGTAAGATTTATGCACATTTCTCAAGTACCAGTACTGAGTAAAGTACTTGGTCAGTACATGAGACTTGGTTCCACACTCACTTCAAATTTGTGAGTGTCTTATGGACCCTGCAAAGGAAGTAAACTATTTTGTATTAAATACCCTACCATTATAAAGTGCTTGGTTAAAGCAACTCATTTGAATCATGATTTGGTTTTAGTTTGCAGACAAGAATCTCTCCAAATGAAAATAAGAATAATGCTTTAGAAGTTTAGATTCCATATTTCATGAATCAAGTGACATATTAGCATTTTTCATTTGCAAGTTTCCCTATTGTATTGACTGCATTCCAAAAAAAAAATTGAGGCATCTTGAAATATGCTCATAATGCCTATTTGAAGCTTTCTTTTTGTGGATAATTTTAAAGAAATTATTGCATTTGTTTTGTATACTGATTTCAATTGCTAATGCAGAAATTTCACGTAGGAAATGATTCAAAAATAAGAACACCCAAATTTGAACATGATTAGAATCTGAATTCAACTAATTTTCATTACCTCCATAAAAGTAAAATACTTTTTCTGAAAATTTTTTTTCCAGAAATTTCCCATTAGAATCAAGTGTCATGCACACCTGAACTTGAAGAATTTTTTCCTGCCTATGATGAACTATTGCCTTCTTCTCTCAATTTTTAGAAAAAAGGTTCAAATTACTCAAGTAAATATATGGTACATTGCCAAAAAGGGATTTGTCAGCTTCCTGCCAGTATAAAGAAAAATCCAAACTGAAAACTCACTTCATAAATATTCTGGAGCCTCTTCAAACTTAAATTTTCAAGTCAAGTAACAGACATTTTACAGTCAATTCTCTATATGTGACAGTAAAAAGTGTCTCAGAAAGCTGCCTAAAAATCTTGTTTCAAAATCAAGGAAAGACACAGACAAAAATACACACTCAAGGCAACATAATTGTTTTTTATTCCATTTCATCACACAATTATGTTCCAGGGCACAAAAAAAATAAACCAAAAAAAAAGGGGGGAAGAAAATGAAATGGCGCTACAGTGCAACCTATAGAATACACAGTCCTCGAGAGAAAAAAAAAATCCAGTCACATAGAAAATAAATACACTTCCGAGTCCGGGTAAAATTTTCAAGTCCTTGTCCATGTCCAAACTAATCTTGTTCAACATCCGGCGGACTTTCACTTCCGTTTGAAATGCCAGAGTCAGACAACCTACAAGACTGATTCATTGATGATGATGAAGATGCTCCTCCAGCAGCATCCTGATGATGAAGAGGAGGAGACTGTTGCTGCTGCTGTTGATCACCTGATTCAGTCACATCTGAAGAACTGTTGTTTCTGATACCAGACAATTTCAGACTGCTTCTGAATCTGTCAATCACACTGTTGCGTTTCTGCTTCTGCTCAAATGAAGCCAACTTTTTCTGAAAAAATTAATTGGATGCAAGTTTGATAAACAATGCAATTTAAAACTGCTTTTTCCTGACCCCAACTAATTTTTTAACACATTCAAAATTGAATAAAAAAATTATTGCACACATACAGTCAACCCCCGTCTAACGGACTTGATTTGTGCAAGGGACAAGTCTGTTAGACAAAAAGTCCTTTNCAAGGGACAAGTCTGTTAGACAAAAAGTCCTTTACACGAATTCAATTACATAAAAAATTAAAAATTTCAATATTCAACACTAATTTTAAACCAAAAGAAGTCTGTTTGGCGGATTTTGTCTGTTGGGCGGGAGGAAAAACTGCTTGCAGAGCTGGTCTGTTTGGCAAAAATACCTTACACAGGAGGTCTGTTAGGCGGGGGGCCACTGTATTCCAGGAATTTTTGCGCTTATTTTTAATATATACAGTAGAAACTTGAAAAATCAAACCTCCCTACATAAAAATTGTTTCCAATCCTTCTTGGCATTCCCTTAGAAAAAATGCATTAAAAACCTCCCTAACTCAAAGGCTTACTTCTTCAAACTTTCAAAAATTGAATTTCCTGTCAGCCTTATTTCAGCTGTTAATTTATTGACACAGGAGAGAAAATAGTTGAAAAATATACAACTTTATCCATTTTAAAAGGAAGTTACAGACTCTTGAGGAAAATTAATCCTTGCTGGTACATTCAACCCTCTGTTAACTCATGTAAGAAGCAATTTAAGGCACAGAATATCACCAATTACAATTTCCAGTAATTCTTCATTTTTTCCCTCCAAACAAAAATGATTGTTTCCCAAACTGAATTTAAAAACCCTTAACCTGAACTTCTATAAGTTGTCATGTATGTGTGTGTGTGTGTGTGTCTTCAGTCTTTTAAGTTTAACTTTTTTTATTAATGAAATTCCTCAAAATGAGTGTATCATTCGTTAAAGACCAGCAAGTTTGGGCTTATCAAAAGTTAGCGCCCATTCAGCAACAGTCTTGCCATCAAACTTTTCCTTGAACTCCTTTTTAGACAATACCCGTCTTCTCATGAGATTCAGCACAGCAAACCATTCCTGCTCTGCTGCCAATTGTGCCAAACTCGGGAATCCGCGAGACACAAAGCGCATTATGGCACTGGCCACTTTTGGACGGTCTTCTGTTCTCTCAGGGTTCCTTGAATCCTCCTGTCATCAACAATCAATCAAGTAAAGGGGTTCTTCAATCTCTCAAGTACTGTACATTGGACCAATGGTCAACAAACTCAATTGTTTCCAGACCAAAGTTTGTTAATCAACTTTCCTTAT
>CAJPEX010006290.1:0-13133 GCA_905338405.1 Notodromas monacha | reverse complement strand
CATACGGACACAGGCCAGAGATGGAAGAACGGGACAAAGTGAAACAATTTCGTGCGTGACTTGCCATCAACAATCGGCCACAAGAAACGCTAGAGCGAGACGCGGTGTAGCTGTAGCATGCCAACTCGTGCTCTGGGGATACACAGAATCCTTCCTATACACAATTTCCAGGTCCAAGTTTGCAGAAGCATGAGACCAACGTGGTGCCTTCTTTTCACTCAAGCACCCAACATTCTCACCAGACCCGGCAATAGTTCAGCTAAAATATAGTGAAAGACCTGACACGTGGATGCTCCAACATGCAAACAAATTCAGCTCATGTACACTTTATTTGTTAAAAAAATCTATCAACATCTGCATAATACCTCATCAAGATATTGACACTGTCGAAATTTCCAGAAAAATATTGTTTTTACATTTTTATATCTTGTGCTTAAATTGAGCTACTGCAAAAAGGCAAGACAAAATAAATAAAATAAATTAACAGTGAGACCCCCACATGCGGGCACCTTGACCTGCAGACAATTCAACATAAGGTCACTTATTTTATCATAAAAAATTGATGAAAAAGGCCCAACATGAGGACACTGACTTGACATGGGGACATTTTGTTATAAAATTGCAAATACATTTCAGGCCCAAATTACAAGAAACAGATACAATATTTCCAACCCTAAACTTGATGTAAGAAAAGTTCTTGGGCATTTCTCTCACCAATTTANTGTACAGTAATTGAATTCTTTGGAGTATTTCTTCAATTTTTCTGAAACATGAGAAGTGCTAAAAAATTTCTCCATTGAGGGGTTGGGGAGAATGTGGCCAAGGAGTAATAATATCTGCATCTTCAGGCGACATAGTACAACAATGTACAGGTGGTACCTCACCATTTGACCTCACGCAATACAACCATCCCGCAATTCAATGGTTGAATTTGCAGGGAGGTCGACTTGCAATTTCATCCTAGCCCCGCAATTTGACCTGCTTCTTACATTTTTTCTCGTTTTTGTATTTATATTTTGAATTTGTGCCTCACAAATTGACTTATTTGCAATTCGACCCTAGTTTGGCAACAGATTAGGGTTGAATTTCAAGGTAAATATCAATCAAGACATTGTCCATTGGTCACACTGTCTTGAAAAATGATAATATACTCCAGATTATATTTAAGATGTGTTCTGATGCGGATCTGACAAATTGATCTAACGACAATCTTCCTTGGGGATTCGAAATGCAGTACAAAAAACTAGCCCAGTTCAGTCGGCAAACTCTGAAATTTTATTTTAAACCAAAATATTTTCTATGGTGAGAACCTTTTAACGAAATGTGCAAGTTCAAATGCAGTTCATGTCGTTATCGACACGTAAGCTGCACTTTCGTTCCTATTATCACATTAGATGTTTTGGCACATTGCACAATGCATACCTACAGGTGTTCGCAAACGGAGGAAAATCGTATGAGTGTTCGACTGACAATAAGAACCCGAACTCGATACAGTATAAGAGAGGAGAGACAAGGCGCCGAAATTTTCTGGGTGATACGCAATCTTCTGCGCTAAAATCACGACCCGTCCTCTCATCGATCCTGACTTTTCAATGCTTCGCAATGCTACTCTCTCAAGAAGCCAAAATACAGGGGTTCCAGCGAAAATGATTCTCGAAACAGATTTGAGGAAATCATAATCTTTAAACTCAATATTCGCAGTAACACCTCACAAATATGCCTAGAATAATCAAAGAGAAGGCATAAAAAATGCATTCTTTCAAATTTGCATCAGAGTTTTACAAAATTCAATAAATAAAACATCTAGCTCTAGATAAAATGTTTACAAGTGGACTCTCTACAATGAAGTTCCGGGAAGAGAAAAATTATTTGCGGAAATAATTTTTCTGTTGGGAACCTCTATCTATATTATGAGTTGAGATACCTATGCCTATGGGACAAAAAAAAATTAGCATACAGAGAAAATTCTGGAAGAAAAGATCCAAAGAAGAGTAAATGCCTGTACTTTAACCCTTGGGCAGTGGTGGGTTCCTTTCCATCCTATGGCCAAGTCAGGATTCTTCTGAACACATTTCAGCATTTTGGTTTGACCAAAGGTCACCAAAATGCACCTGAGTTGCAAAGGCCCACGTTGGATATATCTTGCAAGAGTAAAATTTTTTTTCAAAGTACATTGTCAATCCCATAATAAGAAAATAGGAAAAAATGCTCCCATGGAGTAATTCAATTTTTCAGCCAAAATTGTCCCCAGCCAGAGAAAAAAAGGTACTTTCCTGTTATCTCAGTACCTCATTCCTAGACCGCACTACCATCCAGACAAATCTTTTGGACAAGTTCATAATCACAACAACCTACCAGAAACTGAATTTTGTTTTTCCGCATTCTGCTGAAACTGATTTTGGGAGGCGGTTAGGTAAAGTTAGGTTAGGTCAGGTTATGTTAGTTATAAATATCTTAATTAACATAACCTGACCTAACCTAACTTTACCTAACCACCTCCCAAAATCAGTTTTCAGCAGAAACCGAAAGAAAGCAGAAACTGATTTTGGGAGGCAGTTAGGTGAAGTTAGGTTAGGTCAGGTCAAATTGGTCAGAGGGAAGGTACAGAGATAACAGAAAAGGAGGTACTGAGATAACAGGGAAGTACCAAAAAGGACATACATTTTTTCTCTATGTAGGCCTTGGTCCAAGTTCAGGTTTTTTTCTTTATTCAGTACCCTTTCGCGCACCACTTTGCAAAAGTGTCCCGTCTTTGCCACAGAAGGGTTACCAGGCTACTCCTTCGCCCCGGGAACACTTCATCCTGCTACACCGCAGTAAAAATTCCCAGCCCCGGTACTTGATTCTGAGATAATTCCGCGCAGCGGTGCACGGAACGTTCTGGAAGATCCGGGGCAATACGAGGACAGATATTCGCCAGCAACAACACCATGATGCAACTCGGGCTGTGATCAGGGGCATACAATAGAGCAGGGTCAACACAATGGGGGAAGTAACTGCCGCGTGAAAGCAACTGTTGGGTGTGCGTGTGCTGAGGGGAAGAACCCAGAGCCAGAGCAGTTGGGCATCAGAGGGGGGATGATTAGGGAAACGCGGGGAATCAGTCAAGCTTTCCGCCTTCCGTTCAACACGTTTTACCCCCCCCCCCCCCCCCTTCATGACTCCACAACCTTTGTTCAACTGCAACCACCATAGAGTGATGGTCCTCTTCATCCTTCGGATTCCTCACGTTACTCTGCTGCTTTCCAACTTCCACTCAAGACAATTGAAAAGAGGCTAAAACACCCACTGCTAACGAACTGCAGAATAAAACTTCAAAAGTGCAACTAAAATGGTTTTAGTTCCGTTTTCAACACGGGAAGGGCCAATAAACACACCCTTTCTTCGTACCCAAAACGACCCTGGAAATTAGTGAATGTTACAATGAATATACTGTACAGGTGGACTCGACAACGAAACTCAACGGACCATGGAAAAATATTCGTTGCAGATATAATTTCATTTTGAAAAAACCCCTATAACACAGGAAGAGAACCCCATGGAACCGAAAAAAAAGTTGTTAAAGCCAGAGGGAAAATCATTATAGACAAGATCGGTGCATAGAGAGTCCGCTTGTATTTGCAGATTAAAATGGCTTTTTGACTGAAAGAAGATTGATAGCTGGGAAATATTGACAAGTTTTTAAAGTTTGGGGGAGGCCTATATCATAGATCTTTCAGCCCATATAGATATACAATATATACCTGTAAAATAGAATCTGAACTAGCACCTCATGTGCAATGCAACAAAAACATACCATGTCGTGTCCCTCAAAATTCAAAATCCAATTTAATGTATATTTTCACCGCCAGTGACGTATGCCCAGATATACAGTATTGGACACTTGGCTACTATTCACAGAAAAGATAAAGGAACACATGCGGTTGTTTCTGCATGTATGTACAGTATAGAGTAAAATATAAAATTCCACCCCAAAATAGGGTCCTTGATACAGCTGCAGCAAAATTTTCAAGTTTTTCTTTGGCATTTTAAAATAATTGTAAAAATATGCCTGAGATGTTTTGATGATTTTTTAGAATTATCTAAAATTTGAACTACAGTATTTCCCCTTCAGCATTGAATCATGAACAATTAAAAAAAATCGTTTTCACTCAACAGATGCACACATGAAGGAATAAGTTCAAATTCTTGTTCACGACAATTTGGACAGTGGTACAGTACTTGTATCTTCTCCATCATGTTATTCTTGTCACAATAAAAACAATTTTCTTTGAAAACAATATTTTGTGAGGCCTCAATGGCTTTGTTGTAATTACAGTATATTTAAGTGATGTATTTGTTTAGCTTTTTGGAAAAGGAATGGGTTCAGGAGATGGTGCGAAGACACGTACGAAAATACATGAGTATTTGTTGTTTGCCCACGGCGCGGGTTTCGATACCCACAGAGACAGGCAAGAGTCGGCGGGAGCTTGGCATTGCAAATCCCTGATCATCTGCCTCCCCAGTGCTTGTTCCACGTACAGTGCTCTCGCAAGTTCCCCATCATCCAGCCGCCACCAGCTTTCAGGGGCCGGGTGCATCAGGGTTCTTTTTCTGGGGGGACCTTCTGTAGTAGAACAGCCTGTCCTCGCCCTGGGCTTCGCGGGGCGAAAGATACTGTCTCGAGGTAACTGCCAATAAGACAACATCTCGCTCTGGTATGGGGGGCAAGTGCGGAGCTCCATCAAACCGGGTGAAACATTTGCACAACACTTGGGGGCCTGCCGAAAGTTCCTGCTCTTATTCACTGCAACCCTTGCAGCTAGTGTTTAATGCTTAGTTTGGAAAGGCGGCTTGGTTTCCACTTCGTGACTTGAGTAATCAACAGGAGACTCGGGTGCTGAACTTAAGACTATCTGATCAAAAAAAATATTATTACAAGTCGAGCACCGCGATGCGGACGTAAATGGTGATGAAACCTCGCCCCTATGTTGGATTTGCCCATGTAGGCTTCAATGGGAAAAAATTAATTACTTCTCCTGTTGATCAAAAATTAGGAATGAAGTGACCAAAAATTGAGTAAAAATTGTTTTTTCAACTTCATGATACAAAAAATGATCATGAAAAGAAAGCCACAAAGAATCCAATCTTGGCATCAGATGGAGCTCAAGAGGCGAAGAACAAGAGCAAGTCCAGCTGTACCATGCACAGATGATGGAAATAACTCTGAAGAAACTCAAAATTTGGCTAAAATATTAGCCAAACATTTTTAATTTTTTTGAATATGAGCTTGATTTGTTCAAGAGATATCAGCATTTAGGAATATAAAAAATTTAAATTTTCCAGAAACTGTGGAAAAGGGCCCATATCTCGAGACATTTGCATGTCAGGGCAGATTATTTCAGTTTCAACTTTCAAGTATCTAAGTCAAATGGTCCATATTTCAGGGCGTCCGTATGTCGGGGCGAATATATGTCAGGTCCCACTGCATTATTGAATTTTTTTTCATCCTCCACGTTGGAAAGGAATCAGTTTATCTCATTGTTTCCATGCAATGAACTTCAGGACATGGAAAAACATTCATGTGGGCACATTTTTTTTAAAGAATTCGAAGGACAAGAAAATATTCGTCATGGGGAGACGTTCGTTGCTGAAAACCCCTAAAGGCCTATAAAATGGGGAGAGAAGCCTATGAAGAAAAAAAATCGTTATACAGAAAAAATCGTTGTAGAGTGACCACTTGCATTACACTATGAATTTTATTCCTAGGATTGACGAGGTTTGAGTGCCGCTGCTGCTGATGGTCTCAAAATAAGTTCAAAAACACATACCGCACTGACATTTCATCACGCTTTCGAAGATTATCAACGATTTAATAATCCATAAAAAAAGTGAAGTTCGTAACCCGTCTTCGCCAGGAAACCGAACAACCCTGTTTTTTTCCCTGGACTAATAAATAGGTGATCATCCGACCAGAGCCGCCAAAACCTCAGATGATTCACTTCACGGACGACGGCATTTGTAAAACAACGAACCGAAACTTCCACAATCGCTGATCTAACTCGAGTAAATGACTTCCACGTCCTTAAAATAGTTCACTCAATCAAAACGGCTTGTGGCGGGTTAAGAAAAAAAAAGAACATCGCGAATTCGTCTATGAAATTAACCAGCAGTTTTTGCAACACGAGCGACATCTAGGAGTGCAATCTTTTCTCCGGATCCGAGGCAACCCAAAAAAACAAGTAAAATTCAGCAGGTTCGCCGTTTTATTTTCGGCTTTCAACTCGCCATGTACAGTACTGTGCTTCGAAATTTCGCAGATTTTCGCTAGGGTTCCAAACAATAATCTGGATTCTTCACCCAATTGAAATGTAATGGGCCTATGGTAATGCGTGAGGATTTAAATCAACCAATTAAAATTCTTTCAAAATTATTCAAGCAAGCGCGTGAAAATGATACAATGCGTTTAGTTTATTTTGATGGCCCTATTGACTGTGAATTATAACAAGTATCTTTGCCATGCATGATGTACGAACTATTTCAACTTCACAGGGCAATTATAAGTTGGCGAAAATCCAGTTACTAGATTCATTCCCGCTCACATGCGTCAGCGGAGAATTGAATCCCTTTCTGGAAAAAAAAATTTGAAAAAGATTCATCAAGAGACTGTCTGAGTCTTCAGGACTGCAATGAAACTTCTACATCAGGACCCCCGTGACAAGGATACCAATTAATCAATCAAGACCTAATCTGTCATCAACAACTCGTCGGCAATCACGTCAACACTTAAAATGATGCGTTCGGAATGATCCTCGCCTTGAATTCAATCAAACCGGTTCTCTTTCGAATTACCGACACGATCCGTAATCAGAAGCCCCAGGAACACGACGCGACAATAAGTGGGAATGGATCTCAACAAGGAATAACAAAAATACAGCTGTTGTGCGTACATCTGTTCGGAATAAATTATCTCGGCGACAGAAAAAAGTACCGACCTGGTTTATGAGATGTACTCGTGTCGCGCCCAGAACTTATCCGATGGGAAGTTTCAAGTGACCTTGTACTTCTTCCGCTGAGTATTCAATTTATCGAGTGAGTGATTCAAGTGGATGGATCAATGCGACAAATGAATGATTCCGAGTCTGACTCAAACGCGGGAAAACAATCCGAAATTCCAGCATTTCTGCTATCGGCGAATGCTCTTACCTTGGAAAATTAGTTGAAGTTTGATTCTTCGATTTTTACTATAGTAATAAAAGAATACCATCAATCGAAAAAAGTCTGGAGCCAAGTATTTTGCTGCAATGGTGTATTTCCAGGTTTGATTAAGAATTATTTCATACATACGAGGGTTAGCAAAATTAAATTAATATTTCTTTGATTTTTTCACCATGATTTAAAATGTCGAAACGATAATTGTTGAAATTTTCATTATAATTTTTTTAACCTGGTCTGACAACATTTTACCCCCTTGCGACATGGGTGTAAATAGAACTTTGAATGTAACTGGAAAGTTTTCGCTGATCATCAAGCAGCAAATTAAATTTTTTTTATCCATTCGATCAATGATCGCCAACACATTTGTTCCTCGTCTGCAGCTCAATTCACCGAAACAGGAATCATATTTTTCTACACATTTATTTTCAATTTATTCAGCATGAAGATTCCACGTGATTAGAAACACTTCAAGAGCGAAATCTTTCTCTGAACGAGAGAAAATGAGTTCAAGACTCATTTTCGAATGAGGACGACTTTTCGTTTGAAGATCTGATTAGTCCCTCACTGCGTTCAGAAAATCATGCTGGCTTTAAAATGTGTGACAAGTTTGTTTTTGTTTTTATGTAAGACGAAGCTTGAAGTTTTAAGAAGTTGGAAAAAATAATTCTTTTAAACCTGGAAAGCCCTGAGCGCTGTCTGATACGGTTCAACAGGTTCCGAGATGTGCCGATTCTGCAGCGCACAAAAATAGTAATGCTGTACCTCCTCGCGCATTCAAAATAGGAATTTTTGCGGGATTACCACAGTTTTCCGCAGTAGCAAATAGCAGAGAAAAAGGGCCGAGAAAGGGCTGAGTATGCCTTGAATGGCCGTCGACGCGAGGGAAAATCGATGAACCCCGGAAAAGTTGGGCGAGGAAATCGAGCAATCAGAGTCACACCGGCGGATATCTTTCCGTCGTCGTCGTCGTCGGCGCCTCCGTCGTCGTCGTCATCGTCGTCGTCGCTGCTGCTGCTCTTGCTGCTGCTGCTGCTGCAGACGACCAAGTCTGGCACTCAAACCCGATCTCAGGCCTGCCGTTGATTAATTAGGTGGGGCGGCGACTGGCGTTGGGCTGCCTGCGGAAGCGATCCCGAGTTTCTCCAATAAAACCGGCCACGTGCACGTGGCCCTTTTATTACCGCGATCCCGAGTAGTGGCCCCGCGCATTACTCCTAATGAGGAAACCCGGGAAACCCGGCCAAAATGGTGCCTACTCGACTCGACTGCAAAATTGCATCTTCGCATTCTGCTGGTGGATACGCGACTCCCTTATGGCAAACAAGTACAGTACTTCAACCCGCGCTTTTTCAACCATTTTCTCCCGGTAAGCCGGCAGCACCTGGAAATTAGTTCCGGATCTGGAGGTGGTGGTTCGGTCAACCTTCAATTTAATGCCGCGGATTTCACCTGGTCTTAATCTTCCTCTGTTTTCTTTATGACCTCATATCTAATACCTTGGATCTAGTGCTAAATAATGACCATCGATGGGAATCGTGGCACTAAATCAACGACTGGATTTGTAATGATTGCGACTGCAAGTGAATTAAAATGTCCTAGGGATCAGATTCAAGTTGAACTTCATTCTGAACATTGACACGCAGCGTTGTCAGGGAAAATCATTTCATACATAAATCTCAATATGAATTGAATGTTGTTTTTCAGCATTCATAAAAACATGATCATGTCAAGTCTAACGTAAATATAATAAATATTTACGTTATATTTTCCGAAGTTACAGCATCCGCAAGCACAAGAAGTAGCTGATTCCCAAAGTCGGGTTTACTCAAAAATTCAATTATTGAAACACGCGTGTACGACATACAATTCTCACATTAAACCCAAAAACAGAACCTTGGCAACAAAATACTTATGTTTTTTTCTTCTTTGTATTGGAAGCAAAAGGTACACGAAGATATAACTTCTGCTCTTCCAGAAGTACTTTGTATCGCCGTAAATACTGTTACGAAATGAAATATATTCTCATAAAATAAGCCAAGGCAAAATCTTCAGATACCTGCTGAAGTATACAAGCCCCTTCGGAATAATGTACAGTACATACACTCATTGTTTTTCGTTCTTGACCACCTGAAATGAAATAACTCAGTACTTGAGGAAAATTGGACTTTTAGACTTTCGGAAATCGTCGAAAAAAAATCGCATACGTTCCGCAATTTTAATTAAAAAGTTCCCAATTCACCTTCTTTATCTCGCTCTTTTATAGTAAGCTGTGGTGTACTTGGGGGAAGTCTAGTCGAAAATTATGGATTTGTATAGCCCGATCATTTCGGCGTGAATTTTTCGCAAATTTCGTAATGCACTAAAATTCGCACCAGACATTTTGGGATTTCAACGTAGTTTTGGCGAGGAAATGAGCGGCGCTCGATTCCGAAAACTCCAGCGGTGCTTGGACCGAAAAGATCCTTGGAAAAAAAAAAAAAAAGATTCCACCGGCCGGCCATTCGAGATTCTTCCCGCGTTGATGTAAGCCGAAGTACCAACAAATAAACATCGGACGTAAAGTGAAACAACAAAAATTGGAAAGAAAAATGCGGCGGAAATCTTGGAATGTGGATGGTGAGCAGAGCACAAAGGAGGGCCCCAGCCGGTCATCAAAAAGCATCCGCACGGGTCTGGGTTCGGAATCGGACTCGACTTCGGGACACGAATTGACAAAAGGGGGCAAACGATCCCACGGGCAGGAACCTTGAACCCCGGGCAATAGTTTCCACTTCCACGTGATCAGTTTCCACGCGTACAGCACTGATGCGTCGCCCGGCCGGTCGGACGTTCACCTGACTGCCCTCCCCCCCCCCCCTTTTTCTGCTTTTTATTTATTTATTTATTTATCTTCGTCTAGTTTCCTCTGGCACGTTTTTTCCCCCTGAAAAGGAGATTCTCTCCCAGTCTCCCTAGTGCACCCATTTCGCCGCCTCATGCCCGCAAAGTGAATCTACGAGGGTTGATGGAGTTTGAAGTGGTCTTCAATTTTCACCTGTTCGGCCAGTGAGTTTGGATGTCGGCGGAATCGAAACAAAATGACTTCTTCACTTTTTCCCCACCCTGTCCTCGAATTAAAAACGGGATTGATTGGGCTACATCCATCTCTTTATTTCATGATATGGCAATTATAAGGGCAGACATTTATTTTCGGCTAAAATGTTGAGATGGTTCGCGAAGAACCTTTCTGTTTCCTACGCTTTTCAACCATGTTCATTTCGACGAAGACCGAAAATGGCGAGAGTTGGATTGCTAACAAACAGGACTCTGATAGGTTCAAGAAAGAATCCATTCCTTTAAATTAACGCATTCATTCATTTGAATTTATGACGAAATCGTTGAAACATCTTCAGCTTTTTCAGCGTGAAAATAAAACTGTTGGTCAAAACAAAAACAGTTATTCATATTCCACTCTTTACTTGAGAACAACTACAGTCTTGGTGATTTTAATCCTTGAAGAAATGCGAAAACCCCTCATGAATGAAACATTCTCGCAGTAAAACTGATGTAGTTGCAAATTGAAAGTAAAAACATGTCACCAAAAAGCATCAGCAACCTGGGGAAAGCCTTCGTTAAAATAGAAAGAAATGTTTTCAGAGCAAGACATAACATAGCCTTATGATGTAATGACCTTGGAAATTAATTTTTTGAGAGCTAACTTCTTTTATTAAGAGATTCATTGTAACAATGTTCTACTGTAATTTAATTTTTTTTTCGAATTTTGAGAAAACAGAGAGTCATCTAAAAAAATAAATCGATTCTGTTGTTTTGAATGCATTTCCTGAAACTTTATTCTCAAGCGTTGGGTGAATTTTACGAAGAGGCAGGTGCTACTACATACGTGATGCAAGTGCAGTCATTATAAATGCAAGAATTACATAAATGAATGCTTTTCACGAAAGGATAGCTAGAAACTGTCCGGGTGAAAGGGCTGTGCCATAGATATTCACACCAGGAAAGGCTCTCAACAGTCTGAGAACCTCTGATCCAGGCACACAAAGAAACATCTAAATCTGGACTCAATTAAAATAAAGTTTGATCCCATTTTGCAACCCTAAAAATCAACATAAAACTATTCACTGTTAACCCACTGCATCCCTACAGACAAGGATTACCGGAAAAGATTAGCGCAGCGAATTTAATTTTCACCTGGAACAGGTTAGGGGTCAATGGAGCGCTATGTTCAACTGAGCGTCGCGACAACTGAGCGCCATAAAACGAGACTCAGCAAAAGGACCCTGCTAGAACTGGAGAATTGACAGAAAAGTTTGTACTGTATCCTTAATCCTAACCGGAAAAGGGCAAGCATGCAACCACTAAATGGTGGTAATTATCTGGCATCATATCTCTGGAACCTAGTTTTGTGGTTCAAAGAACAGTTAGATCTCCATAACGCAAAGACTCTAAACCTGTATAAAGCAAATTTAAATTTGCCTCGGGGCTATTATTCTGAGATCTAGGAATTAGACAAGAATTAAAAGCGTAATCTGCTGCTTTTAAAGAGAAAGTAACTGACAAATTGAGCAAATGTACCCCAGCTTCTGAGATCCGCATCCTGTCAAATCTTTTATTGAAAAATTACAGTATAAGGCCCAGAAGATCGAGAATTTCATCTTCCCTTAATTCTTGAATGCTGGTTTTTGTTAGTGAAGAACTATCCACGTTTATTGTTTTTGGGTCCCTCTGAGTTTGACAGTAACACATCTTTAAGTACTGCATAAAGTGTATATCATTTATTTTCAATGATCGAATGGAACCTTTCTCTTAAACAGAGGCAATTTGTACAAAAATGTCTACAGAATCCTGAAGTTTCGTGGAGCTTTGGTTTTTCTTTTTTCGTTTTTTCCTGGCTTAAAATTCTGTGGTGCTCAATTTTCCCTGGTGTTGAGTAGATCCTGCAGTTTCAATAAGGCCCAGAAGATTACAAAATTTAACCCAACATCCAATTCGTAAGCTTGGTTTCTGTAATTCAACAACTACCCAAGTTGATTTTTTTGTGGGATCATTTGAGTTTGACTGAAAAACGTCTTGACATTTATAATGTAATGCAAAATGATTATATGGAACCTGTCTCTGACGTAGAAACAAATCGCTCTAAAATGTCTACAGACACCCTACTTTTTTTTTGGAGTTGTAGTTTTTTTTCCCTGGCTTCTAATTGTGTGGTGCTCAATTTTCCGTGGTGCTCAGTTGAGGGGCACCCCGTTTTCCTTGGCGCTCAGTCGGGTGGTCACGTCAGCAACAGGCGCTCGAGTACCTGGGCGGCCGCCGTGTCGACAGACCAGGCAATTAGCAGCCCGGGTCCAGCGTTCATTAGTCACACGCGCAATTAACGGCTGTCGAGACGTTTGTTAAGCCTGCTTGTCGCGTCATTTTCTCCGTCTTTCTGTCGCGTCCACAGTCGGGTTTCGAGTACTGCCGTCGCTTCCTGCACGGATCTCACGAGCTGTTCGCCGACATTAAAAGGGAATACCGCGAGTCTGAGGAGCATTCCAATTGACGTACCGAGAAGTACCGACATGCAAATGAGACGGGTTTTGCGTGCCTGGGACCGGGCATTGATCAGACTTCCAGAAAGCCACGAGGCAATGTTTCCGTTTGAAAAAGAAGAGACGAGAATCCCTTCCTGTCGGAAATAACGCGAATTTTTTAAAACTTACGCTTTTACAGTTTGCCTCTATAATTCGCGAATAAACTTGTTCCATGCATTTCATTTCAATAAAAGCATTTTCAAATTATCATTTGGCAAGTGTCAATTTTATTAAGTTAGTCGTAGGAACGCATGCAAAACAGGATGAAATGAACCTTCTATATAATTTTCAGAGGAGGGTTGAAAGGTTGGTCCCCAGGTTGTCCTGGCTACACATACCTTAAAAACGGCCCATGAACAGCTGCGA
>CAJPEX010006287.1:0-13146 GCA_905338405.1 Notodromas monacha | reverse complement strand
TTAAATTCAGATTTGCATTGTATCACGGAAAATCATGTTTAATCTCGACAACTTACGTTGATTTCTCATCTCATTTTTCATTGAAACAGAAAAGGCGTATTGTATGGTACGATATTAAAAAAAAAAAATACGGTGTTATACTCATCCGAAATTTTTGCCTGATTTGCCGCTGTCATTTGAAGCAGTGTTCCCCAGCCTTTTTTGGCTTTCGGACCGGTAAACTTTGATAAAATCTTCCGCGGACTGGCATATTTTCATGCAGTTTTCCGAGGACTGGCAACATTCCATGCCATTTTCGATGACCGAGAGAAATTTTTTAATACCTGTCATGCTCAAAACAAAACTTTTATTGCTAACATTAAGTCTTGAGCCAATGAAGCAGCTTTATAGTGGAATGTCATAAAAAAAGGAAACTGAGCTTCAAGAAAGGTTTCTCAGGTCAAAAACTTGGAATAATATTTCCAGAAGGCAGTGAGAATATGTCTGTTGAAGTGCTATTAGGAGAAAAGCCAACTTTCATTTTTCATCAGATAATTTCATAAACTGCCATTGTCTTTCCAAAATTTTAGCAGACTAGTATTACGTTTCAGGAATCCATCATGTGGATGAAATTTTCCCGCGGACCGGCAAAAAACGTCTGCAAAGAGGTGCTGGTCCGCGGACGCGGGTTGGGAACACTGATTTAAAGCTTGAAGTTCCAACCGCCTAATAATTTTCCNAATCTGTGCTCCGCGGAGCCCGCCCAATCCTCCGCGTATAATGGCTCCGCAAAACTTCCTGTTCACAAATCTTCCGAACGCGCGGAGTTTTTTTAAAATAACTGTTCATACACGAGTATGGCGGAGCCTCTACTGTTATTAGCTACGCAGTCTTCATCTCAAGTTACGAACATAATAGTCCTAGCATCTGCTTCTTGAGTCTAGTACAGTACTAGAAGTACAGTGCAGTACTCATTTAAAAGGATTTTACTTTCGTTTCTCATTCGTTTATTTTATTGCACAGTGAGGTCCCACATGCGGACACCTTGACCTGCGGACAATTCAACATATAAGGACACTTATTTTCCCAGAAAAAATTAATAAAATAGGCCCGACATGAGGACACTGACTCGAAATAGGGACATTTTGTGATAAAATTGCAAATACACTTCAGGCCAAATTGCAAGAAACAGTTATTTCCAACCCTAAAATTGATGTAAGAAAAGTTCTTGGGCAGTTCTCTCACCAATTTACCATCCATTTAGCTAATTTAAAAAAAATTACCTCCAGCATAGAGGGACTTCTACTTTTTTCACTTGAATGTTATTTTTGTAGATGGCAAAATTTCAATGTACAGTAAAGAGATGAACTATTCAATGCTACAAATCTTCTTATTGGGTTGAAAATGTATTCAAAAATTCAAATTCAAGTGGCAAACATTTTTTTTCAGGGAATTCTGAAGAATATTTCTTCCATAAAACACCAATTAAAAATTGTATAATGTAAGTCTATGGAAAAACAAGACTTGACTTCGGGAAAATTCAACTTAGGAACACTCACCAATTATGTCCGCATCTTGGGGTCTCACTGTACTTTTATCTGCTATTTCCCTTCTGCGGCCTCAAAGCCACTCGAAGCGACAAACGGAGCTCTATAAAGGCTCCGCGGAGCCCCAGTTGATAACTTTACTCAAGGAAATATACAGTACTGTAAGTGAAGAAAAAGTTTAATGAAATCAAGTATTCAAGGGAATCGAATCCAAAAATAGGGAGAGGCGACGTTTTAATCCCAGACAACGACCAGCATGTGACGTTTCCGTTATTTCCAAAATTGCATTAATTAAAAGAAGGTCAGCGCTGTACTTGGCACCACCTGTCAAGGGCCGTCTCTGGCTGCAGGGCGTAAACTGCCTTGAAAAGTTGGTGAGGGATTAGTTCAGTATTACTGTACTTCATATTCAACCTTGAACCGCTTAAAGTTTCATGAAATAATTCTCTATACATTCTTCTTATTAAATTAAAAGTATAAAATCCCGTCGTTGATCTCGCTACTGTCCCATGTACCAACCGTTAAGAATCCGCGCGAATTGACGCTTTCACCAAGATTTTTGGCGGTTGCGAAAACGTTGACGTTACGACACGATAAATGAAACGACGTAGACTTTTTAAAAGTATCAAATTTTTTGAAGATGTGGACAATTTTTCGTCCATCATCATGTTTGGATATTATTTGCTTTCTTCGCAGAGCTGTAACTCGCAATGCAATTATTCACTCAGGCATAATGCTGTTGTGTTATGCTTCCACAAAATTTGTTGTGAGACTAAAATCGCTATTCCCTTGCTGTTATGTAACGTTTGCTTGCTTGAGAAACTTTTTCGAACGTGCGTTCAACTCTTGCGGAAATAATCACAGTTGAAATTTGATACGTGTTATGCATCAGTTAATTTTTTTTTCGATGAAATGCATTGACCAAACCATTCACGATTTCTGTTTCTTCGAATATGAATAACATTCAGTGAAAAGTTTTCCTGAAAATGTTTGCCGGTCTGCTTAATATAAGTAAATCGTTCCCAGCACCTATAACATTGATTTTAATTTTTAATCAAATTTAAATTACGCATAATATTTGCCTTCGAGATTTCCTCGTTTCTTCCAGTGTACTAGCTGTACTTCATGTTTACTCCCGTAGTCGCGTAAGTCACATTTGATATTGAAATTAAGTCGCGTTTCCTCGTGACTTGGTTAAATTCAGATTTGCATTGTATCACGGAAAATCATGTTCAATCTCGACAACTTACGTTGATTTCTCATCTCATTTTTCATTGAAACAGAAAAGGCGTATTGTATGGTACGATATTAAAAAAAAAAATACGGTGTTATACTCATCCGAAATTTTTGTCTGATTTGCCGCTGTCATTTGAAGCAGTGTTCCCCAGCCTTTTTTTGGCTCTCGGACCGGTAAACTTTAATAAAATCTTCCGCGGACTGGCATATTTTCATACAATTTTCCGAGGACTGGCAACATTCCATGCCATTTTCGATGACCAGCAGAAATTTTTAAATACCTGTCATGCTCAAAGCAAAACTTTTATTGCAAACATTAAGTTTTGAGCCAATGAAGCAGCTTTATAGTGGAATGTCATGAAAAAAGGAAACTGAGCTTCAAGAAAGGTTTCTCAGGTCAAAAACTTGGAATAATATTTCCAGAAGGCAGTGAGAATATGTCTGTTGATGTGCTATTAGGAGAAAAACCAACTTTCATTTTTCATCAGATAATTTCATAAACTGCCATTGTCTTTCCAAAATTTTAGCAGACTATAGTATTACGTTTCAGGAATCCATCATGTGGATGAAATTTTCCCGCGGACCGGCAAAAAACGTCTGCAAAGAGGTGCTGGTCCGCGGACGCGGGTTGGGAACACTGATTTAAAGCTTGAAGTTCCAACCGCCTAATAATTTTCCCGGCATCACGGCTGTACATCATAATCAACATCATAATTACCCTCTTCTTTTACGATTTTTTGCTCTTTTCAAATACGAATACTGTACAATGTAGTACTGTACATGAAATATCGTGCAGTGGAGTGATAGAAAGGATATAAAACATGATTTTAGAAGTACTGATCGAACTGTCAGTTTATTTATATTCTTTCTATGGCATGGCAATAAGTGAGAGCAATCAGCAGGGACCAATTTGAAAATTACAGTGCACGACTCAGTCCAGAATTACTTATTTATTGAAAGAATGAGTACTGTTATTCTGGATAATGGAAGTCAAGTAAAGTGCAGTATTATCGCACGGTTCGTGAACACCAGTACGTCAGTGATTTGAAAGAGAATTCTTTTCAAATTTGCAGGTCGACATCCATAAGGCGGGAATCAAGGCTTTTTCGCGACATGGTTTGCACGGTAGCCAGAAGAAGCGTGTCAACTTCGCTGACGAACCGACGTGCAGCTCCTAATTTCCAGATTGCGTCGTTCAGGTGGGTTCCTCTTCACACTACTTTCTATCCCTTTTCTCTATGCTGTTTCATCTGCAATCCTGACTTTCAAGAGCGAGGAAACGATGCGATGTGCATCTAATTAAGAGCGAGAACGTGCCCTACGTTCAAACCGAAAGAAAAACATCTGGATGGGCTCGAAATTCAGTCCTTCGCGTGTGATGGACCGGAGAGTCGCATTTTATTTCAAATTCAGACGTTTACGTTCGTCTATTTTCATTATTTTTCCTCCCTTACCCTTTTATACTGTAGCATGCACGCGTGGATTGTCCCGTCCGATGTGAACTGAATCACATGCTCCAGCCGTTCGACCCAAAAGTGGTTGAAACTTGTTCACGGCGCGAAGGCCTTCGGTTCGAGTTTCGCGTGGCTTTTATCGACTTCCGAGACTTTAGATCTACTGAAAATTCTTCGTTGAAGTAACTTTTTTGTGTGCTCGGGTACCTGAATAGATCCCAGCAGGTGCGATAAAGCCCTCTGTGCTCATCTCCTTCGGAAGTCATCCGCTCCCGTCATAAGTAACCCTCTTCTCTCATTGTGTTGGGTGCTGATCCACGTGCTGTTAAGACGCTTTGATCTTTCTCGTTTTATTTTTCATCATTTGTCCGTTTCGATGGAGCGAAGTGCAGCTGAACTTCTCTTCCGCCCAATCTCGTTTGATCTGCTGCTTGTGACTATCCGAGAGCATCTCCAGAAGCCTTCTTCAAATCTTCGGGATGTGCGTTTTTCAGGAATGACCTCTAAGAATTTATTTGGAATAGAATTCAACTGAATGAGCAATTCTCTCTATGCACGTTTGATCCAAAAGCGAAGCTGGCCGTTGAAAGACGAACTGACGCTGAATAAGTTCTTAATTCAAGAGAATGCGACAGAATCCGGTGATTTTGGAAATTTCGTTCCACTTCTAGACAAAATGACGCTTGATTTCACGATTTAACAGATCTGAAAATATTGACTACATTTGCTGTAAAATATATTTTAGTTTGTTCCCTCGCTTGGATTTCGTTGGAATAGTGTTCGAAATTATACTTCATGAGCTCTGAAGGAGATAAATCCTGTGATAAGAAGCACGGCGAGAGAACATGTGGCCAAGAAATCCAGACTTTTAAACTTTAATTATTAATTTATCTTTAATTAATTTTATGTTACATCAAGCCAAAATAGTTACATTCGATTTCGCTGAGCATGAGTTTGACAATGCAGAGTGACTTTTGTAAGTCTGAACCAATCGATGTCCACTTGTTACATCGTACACTTCCTGAGAGATTTCTTAGTTTTGTACATTTTATTTCTTGGTTGTTCGCAATGACAAAAGAATTCTAGTTATATATCCAGTGTATACAGTGACAGACTGATTCTCGTCAATGAAACAAATATTCATCATTTTTAGGAGTGATTAAAAGTTTTCCCACATTATGTTACGAGTTTTCTCCCAAAGCTGAATGTAAATTAACCGCATACTATGGGTGACAATTTTCCAGAATAAAATGCCTCTGGTTTAACTTGTATAGCACACCTCCATTCTTTGTGCTTCGAAAATGGTAATGTTTTTGCGTGCGAATGTCAGACGCATTCTTATATTTTTCGATTTTTCGACATTAGAGAACCGTTACTTGAAAAAAATTGAGAGGAAGGGTTCTTTTATTCTAATTTTTTCTAAATTTCAGTTTCTTATTCCACAAAGGCTTCCAAGAACGAAAGCTACGAATCTCAGACGTCAATAAGTCAAAATAATTCAAGGATCAAAACTTTTGGATCAAGCCTGATTCATTTGGCCATTTTTCACAAAAAGTGTCACATATAATTTCCTTAATTACAGCAAGCAAATATACTGCTACCAAGGTTAATCAAAGACAGAGACGATCCCTCCCTGCATTACAATTATAGACACATTTATGAGCCAAGTTCAAATCAAAGGGATATGCAGCTGCTCAAATAGAAAATACTCCTCATTCCCAGCTCATCTAGTTCGTGATCGAGGGTAATCAAATGTTGATTAAAAGTCAGGTGATAGGGGTTAAATCGTACAGGACTTTATTTCCTCTGAAATGTTCAACGCGAAGTGAATTTAGCGTTCGTGTTGATGTTCCGTTATTAGTGATGTCTCGGGAACGGCCCTGGGATCTTTTAACGCGTGAGCGGTAGCCCAATAAGTTCGCGGGAGGGACGCCACCATCATCGGGTTGGGCGCACCAAAATCGTCAAGCAGGATACATATTCCAGGTTTCCAGCCATGTCCACAAACTGATTCTCTCTGGGGTCGGAAGCACCGCCATGCCGCGATGAAGGCGTTTCTAAACGTGAACATTTCATGAGAAATGCGGAGACACGGGGCCTCGTCCCGTGACACCAGCAGTCCGTGGCATCTGTCGAGCGCCCCGCACCTCCCGCCGCGCCGTTTCAAAGCGCCGGATCCCCATCTCGCATCCGCCTATAGATCACCTCGTGTCGCCAACTGCTCCTATTGCCGACGCATCCTGGAAGACACTTGGTTGGCAGGCAATCATGGGTTCGGCGGCGGGGATGGGGCTTCCCGGGAAATTCCGTTTTGTCATCTCGTGATTCCATTTCCTGCCGGTGGCGCGGATTCGGGGATTTAGCGACTTGAGTGCATCAAAGTTTATTCGATCAACCCACCAGGTGCGGAAACTAGAAGAAGGGCACAGTGCCGCTTTTATCGTATTTAATAGAATGTAAAACGCATAATTTGTTTCGTAGAAATCGGCTTTAAAATCCATAGCTCGTTCTGTACCTATTCCCCTCTTGCATTGCCTCCCATCTTACATTCAAACGTGTCTGAGGTTTGAAGGTACAATCCTTCGTCCTTTCAAATAATTCTGATAAATTGTCGTAAGCTCCGACTCAATAAAAAAAATCGTCATTACAATTGCCTGCGAGGAGGAACGGCAGGCTTACTCCAGATTTATCTCGGCTCTGTTGATGAGATGAATTCATTTCCCCAACTTTTGCCTCTCAATTCTCGAACAAAAGAAGAAGATGCCTTTCATAATTGTTGGCGTCTTATTTTTAAATGAAGGAGTAATTTAATTACAGATAGTTTTTTGAAGGACGATAATCTATCCGTATGTGGAAACCTGATTCTGGGTTGAACATAGAGAAGAATGTAATTAGCGTCTCAATTTATTTTGAGTCCAATTTTTTGTCACCTATCCAGTTTATTTCCTCAAATATGCCGACGTCGTCGACGACCATAATTAGAGGGAATTATATGACCAATATTCAGGCGCTACCTATATACTGGCGTTCGACCCACAGTCTTGTGGAAACAGTACTGTCAACTGAACCTATTACAATACTGTACATTCGTACAATCTGCTGAAAACCTATCCTTCTTTCGGAATAAATTCCTGAATTACCCGTGAGACAGTTTCAATTACTCGACGCTGGAACTGAACTTGCTCAAGCACGAATGAGAAGCGAAAAAACGTAAAGAATCCGCAGTAATGATTTCGAACCGCTTCCGAGAAATTAGTTTGGTCGATAAAATTCTCGTTCCCGGTGTGTCACTTTTCTAGAGCTCTGTGAAAACTAAGTTGCTGAGTACACAGCGGGATCCGCGATAAGATCCTCCACTTACTTCGCCGCAGAGCTCGAGAAAGCGCAAGCACATTTCGAAGTGTTTGTTATGATTGCATGTTGACTGACACCGAAGAACCATACTTCTAGAAGGAGGCGAGAAGAAAAGCAGGGTTGGGTCCTGCGTTGAAATGATCTGAGGCAGACGAGGCTTCTTCCACTGTCATGGGCTCCTGGAAAAAGAGTCTCCTTATTCGCGGACATATAAGAAGGAGGCAAAACGTGAACTTCGTTGCTGTAATTGGAGTGAGAGATGCAAAGAGAAATGTTCATTGGAATCCCCCGCGAATGTCATATCAAAAGCGGGAGCACGGCATGCATGTGCTTTTCAAAACACTTCCCATTCAGGTTTAAACCCCTTGGCTTGGGAGCGGAATATTCTTTCTCGTGTGCCCGGAAGTTTGTTGCCCAACTAACGAACGACGCATATTCCATCCCATGCGTCACACAGGCGGGTTTTCTTCACACACACACACACGAACCCGTCGCTTTTCTCCTCTTTTTTTTCGTCTCTCGTTGGATCCGCAGCTGATGTGGAATCTCGGGTCTGCTTCGAGGGATTCCATCAGTGCCATCCCCGTTTTTTCCCCTTGTGCTTATCGCTTCATTTAGCCCGTTACATGGAGCACGCTCAGCGCTCCAACGCGGAAGAAGTTGACTGGAAAGCTGGTTATAGAAATAATTTTCTCGCGTCGTAAATTAACTTACCATATTGTCCCTAATGCCTCGCGACAAATTGACCCGCCTCCATTCTCTCCTAAATAAGCTTATGGTTCCCATCGAACTGTTGTTCTTCATGAATCTTAAATATACGAGGTCCGATCAAACTTATTCAAAAGTGTTTCATTAAAAAATTATAGACCTTAGAAAAAAACAGGATGCGAGTATTTGGTTGATTTTTTTAACAATATTTCCGGAGAATCAAAGTTATAGGATTATTGACCGAACTTCGATAAGGGAAAAATATCGATCGATCGCAGCATAAAAATGGGGGATGTAAAAACGAATATGTGGCGAACGCATATTAATTCCCAGTAACATTTAAAAAAATTGTAATAGTTTTAAAATTTTATGAGCTTTTTCAGAAATGTAGGAAAAATTGGAACAGCCGAAGATAACCCAAAAAATCTCCCTGAGGTTTTTCATTTTTAAGATTGTTTGTTTGTCTTATTTCACACTTTAAATTCACAGGAACGCTATCATAAATCACATTATGAAACCTATGCGGCCTTTTCTCGAATATGTCGACCCTAATATTCGAATATTTTGGCCATGATAAGCGCCAATGTGATAAAAATAAAGTTGGGCTTTCAATCGTTCGAATATATACTGGGTATATCTATTAAAAGTTATCGTGAAGAATTTCTTTCTTAATCTGAATCTCTCGCAAATCAATCCTTTTAGCCTACTAAATCATTTTCTGGGAAAGATGAAAATAGCGGCGATTTCTGACATTTTCTGATCTCGTTACGTAAAAAACGGAGCTATCTTCCCCGAAGCTTTTATTTTTCAGAAAAGGGTCACCTGAAGGGCTGCTATTCACAGGGTAGTGTTCGTTGATGAACACATGACGTTGCATATGCGCAAAAGGTCACAGGCATTAATAAAAAGGGAGAGAAAAAAGTCTCGAGAGAAACATTTTCATCAGGCTTGACGTTACAGACTGACGCGACTCTCCATGTCTTCAGCTGGGACGAGCTTTTATTTTGATATAGAGCGCAGTGGGTAAACGATGACGTTGAAGTGGTTTTTCTGAACACGGCGAATATTCCCATTTATTCTTCCTTCCTTGAAAGCAGGAGGAAAAGGATGAAGGGCATTCACCAACGCAGTTCTCCAGGTGCATCGCTGCAAAAGGAGAATTGCTGATCGTTGCGAGATGCTCCGACGAGGAGCAACCGCAGCGCTTTGCAGGATACCGCTCTACATCAAACGGAAAACCGGAATTTCTTTTTGTACCACAAGACCATGCAGTATAAACGGCAGCTTTTTCGTACGTGTGATGATCTCAACAAGGAGTTGGATGCACGAAGCTAATGGTGGCACGGAAGTGCAGCTCGGCTGAAGACGGCGGACGAGCGCTTCGGAGTGAATGAAGAATGAGGGGCGGCGTTCATTGTCGACGGAATCGCGTTACTTGGATCCCAAATTTTTTGTTGTGTTTTTTATTATCGCGATTCCTTGTTGTTTAATCTCGTGTCAATCGATATCTGCCCGTGTCTTCGGTCAGCGTGCGGTATTTTTGTCGGGAGTGGATGCTTCACCAGCGCTTGCTTCATTTGCTTTCTTTTCCTGCTCGTACCCCAGGACGAACCCTTTACATGAAGCGATGAAGAGTGCGATGAGATTGTGACTTGGATTTGATAATGCGTTGATCGTCATTGTTGGACTTTTTAAATATGCGCATGGCGCGGCTGTGAAGAGTAAAAAAAGAATTCCTTGCATTACTGTCTTGCAACCGAGGTTTTCCTTTCTTTCTTCTTAAAAGATGTGTCTAAAACACTTTTTTTTTTCTAGCCAAGAGGGATCCTTCAACTGCAGAATGAAAGGATTCAGCCCTGAAGTTTTGAATCTGCATGCAATTCAGAAAACCGCGTTTCAAGGATAGAGAATAATTCCACATCCCGTCACGCCAAACCAATGTACATCGCAATGGGAAATTCAAATTCATCACTAGGCAGCATCTCTCACAGAAAGATGGCATAGTATACAATGAAAGAAGAAGCTTTTCATACTCAAAGAATATAGAAAAGAAAAACATTGTATTTGGATTAGAAAATATATCGAAACTTGTATCGAAACTTCATGCTCTATATGCATCAAACACAACGCAAAAATGTATTTATAAATTACTGTATGTCGGAGAAATTACTGAATTTGTTTTCAATTATCCTGAGACACGAACATTTTGCCGAAATATTGTATTCGAAATCTATTTTCGAAAGCGGGAATGAGGCACTCGTTTTTCCCAGTTCATTTTGAGTAAAAGAGTATCAGTTCCGCTTTATTTACGTTGTTTTTTTTCATTTTCATTTTTTCAGATGACTCAATTTGACCCAATTGACGTCAACATTTTTTTTATTTACATGTTCATCAATAAAAGCAAGCAGGACTGCCACTTGAATGTAAGTTTTGCCGCTGTACCGCTGTCTCAGTTTTCTCTGCCATTCTTTCAAAAAGTTGCAGTGAAGTACTGAAGCATTTTTGCGGGAACATGAAAATACTTTTCCCAAAAATTATTCACTTTTATTTGCTGATTGTGTTCGTCATTTGGATAACTTTAACCGGTACATTGAACCTCCGGACAACACCACTACAAACCTGAAAAAAACACTACACGTATGCGGCAAATTTATCTCCGTGTATACGGCACTTGTTTTAAACTCGCGTAATGGTCAAATACTCATATATACTTTGTAGTAAAGTGAATTTGGAAAGAATTTCAAATGAAATAGGATTTCATTCAACGGCTGATTGAGTAAGCTTCAATGTTCCATTGTAAAGAAGGCGATGTCTAAATTCATCCATGATATACGACTGTTCAGAAGTCATCGGATGTTTTCCTGCACATCCTGTAAATGTGGCTGCTGATTGCATATATCAGAAGACAATTTCAATTGGGTGCATCTTTCTAAACCTTCAAAATACATGCCAAATAAGTACTGCTTGTGTTCGCCGGCACCTGGAATATACCGAACGAAACAGTAATTTTCAATTGACATAGAGATAACATGTTTCCTGTTTTCCCTTTCTGCACATACAAGTAGTATGCATATGCTAATCTCCATAAAACAGTATTTCATCTCGTAATATGTAGTCCTGTTGAACCGTATTTTCCTCCCCGAAGTCTGACGAGAGACCATGGCCACTTTATTTGGTGATTCAAAATAAACTGTAAAATCTGAATCTCAAAATATTTTGCAACATTCGTCAATTGACTAAAACGCACACGGAATGCTGGTACATACCTGGAGTTTTGTCGAAGAGAAGCGAAGCATTCCTCTTGCTCGCGAAATTCAGGTCATGAAAAATCCGCACACTTACATGAAAGAGGTGTCCACGGAGGCGTTCCTCACTTGTAAGTACCCGCACGTGTAAAGTGTACCCGCCTACGGTGAGAAGTACATGCATCCGTCGTCCAACAAGTGCCTCATCAACAAAACACAGCGAGAAAGCCTTCCTTCCGCCAGGAAATTCTTCTCCGAGGTGACGTGTTAACAATACCTTTGTCGAAGGCGAGGGTAAAGCGCTTTTACCACTTCCCCTGTCATATAGGTCATCCCTACTGAGCGAGATAATTGCCTACTGGCGAAGCCTTCCCGGAGATCCCACCCACGCTTCGGCTGTTGGAAGCTGAGCTTTTCTTGAAATTGAAAGCTGACGCGCTTGGAAATCTCCCCCGAGTGAAAGAGAATCCACGTGACGTACTTTTTCCCCCGATTTCAAAACAAGGCGGACTCGTTGAAGGGAATTATGGATCCACAGAAAAACGAAAGAACAGCCCCTTTTAATTTAAAGTTTCGAGTCAATTTCGGGTTCAATGTTGAGCGCTAGAATAAGAATTACGTTAAAAGTTTTCAATTTCACGTAACATACATTTTTTCATATGCAGAACATTTCACTCGCGGAGGAAATATGATGGAAACTCTTGGAAGCAAATATTTTCTTCCCCGGAAACTCCTTCACATTCGTTTTATACATATGCAATTTTCAGAGTCAACTTGGTACAACGCGTCATTAAAACCACTCACTCAGACATTGAAGCCGTTTCGAAATGTGATGATACTCTAAAATAAAGAACACAATTAGGTCAGCCTAATTAGCGCCGCGTATCCCTTGTCTCGCGGTTACCCTATAAATTGCATGTATTGCAAGGTAATGGAAGAGTGAAAAGTTATGAGGATCGAGACACTTTCTTTTTGAAATTTCAAACATCATTCTTGACTCGGAAATTTCATTCACTTCAAGCCTACTTCGTTGAGTCAAAAAAAGTTCGATCTTTCAAATTCTATAGAGCCAGTTTCATAGTTTTAAAATGCCGTAGCGATCATTCACCAATGTGCTATACTGTATGCTCCAAAAATCTGTGAATATAGGTGGCTGTCGCAGTGTCGCATCACATGTACAGTAATTCTATTTCTTGAAGTAGAGGGTGGAACGCTCCGAAAGAATGAGGAGTATCCTGGGAACATCCAAAGAACCCCAAATGCCGGGTGCCTAGCATGGAAAGGGACACAGTACTGTATTTTGGCCATGCCCAGAATACTTGACAGCAGATTCCTTTTGCAGGCACCTGAGAAATAGAAGGAAATCACTAGTATCTATGGTGAAGAAAGCGTATATCGTCTGTCAAAATGTGAAGGATGAGGCAGGGCATTTGTTTCATTCTATGGAGAAACATTATTATCCCTCCCCAGTCCCCAGCAGTCGACTCATTTTTAAATTTTAGTGAATGTAAAGTACATATGGCCACATTTTTACATTCAACATTTTAGTGGAGATGAAACACAGAAGGCCACAGACTTGACATCTTCTCTCCGAGGTGTCAAAAATAGTTGGATAACGATGAT
>CAJPEX010006282.1:0-13158 GCA_905338405.1 Notodromas monacha | reverse complement strand
TCTTTATGTGTATATAACCCTTGAACGAATTTTAGTTCCCATCATCACTGAGAAATTACGAAAACAAGTATTTTAATCTGCGGTGACTTTATTTTGTGTCCAAGGAAAAGAATGCTGAGAAAAAGAACGATTCCTTGCAAACCTATATGGGAGCAGGCTGAACACCTGCTTTATAATTTGGGTTCGGTAATTGCCTCATGCTGCAATTTGTATCACTGATATTTTATTTTTGTTATCAGGGAGGGGAAGAAAGTGTAAGCATTTACATCAGTTGTGCAATTATACATTTTGGGATGCATTTGCTTTTCTGTTAATATCCATGTACAGCTTATTTTTCTATTTTCCATTCTGATGTGATGGAATCTGCTGTTCGGATGAATGTGGGTGGGGGAGTTTGTTTGGATGTGGGAACATTGCTTGAACCTTGTGAATGCTGAAACGCAGAAAATAAACCTTGCTGATCAATCAATCCTTGCAAATGAGAGCTCATAATTTTGGCGAAAATAGTTATTTTCCAAATTTACAATCTTTTCGGAAATGAGTGTTGTGAACGTTGAGTGCGGTTCGGAAAACGAATGAGGATTTAAATTCAAGAAAATATATACTGTTCAACGCATTAGAGAAGAAAGATTTTTAAAAAGTGTAAGCTTTCGATTCATCGGTTTATTAATGCGTCCCATCATCCACTAATTGTACCTAAAAAAAATCAAGTGCAAGTTTCAGAGAAATTTATTTCTCCTTATGGGTGGATGAAATTACTGTTCAAATCGTTAATTTTTCGTCGAATGATCAACGGTTTTTTCCTCGTAACTAATCGCTGAAAATTTTCAACGTTAAATATTAATTTATTGACCCCTCGCCAAAATGGATAAGGCAATTTAAAAGAAGAGTGAACTTATTTCAAAATACGAACAAGAAGGTCGTCATTTATTATCTCGTTGGATTTTCTACCACCTCATTTAGAATTGAAATCGAAAACTGTAAAAAAACCTGGCAGCAGAGAAATCTCGGAATTAATTCCCTTGCTTCAATTTTCTGATCAAGTCCTGCATTTCAATGATTTTTTGTGTAAATGCGACTGAAAAATACTCATTTTTCCATCATAATATTTTTAGCAGCAAAGTTTCTAATTTCTTTGCGATGTTAAACTTGTGTCTCAGGCGTTAACTGATGAAAATTTCGGAACAGTGTTGCTGGTGTTAATACTGAAAAAGACGACCGGTCATAAACAGTGTTTTTTGATTTTATTCTTGGAACCCGGCAGAAAACCCTCCAGGAACCCCGGGTACCGAAGTCTCAAAATTTAAGACAAGCCACAGCCACTGTGTTTGCACAAGCGAGCTAAAAAGTACTTTTATATCACCTCTTAATAAAAAACCTCGGGCACGCCGAGAGCATTCCTTTCTTTTGAAACCAGAACGTTTAAAAAAACATCCTGTCGCCAGTTTTTACGACTGCGTTTTTGCGAGCTAAAAAGTACTTTTATATCACCTCTTAATAAAAAACCTCGGGCACGCCGAGAGCATTCCTTTCTTTTGAAACCAGAACGTTTAAAAAAACATCCTGTCGCCAGTTTTTACGACTGCGTTTTGGGCGACGAAAAAGAAAATGGAGCATTCTAATCGCTCTCAGCAGGAAAAGTGACTTGAAATGAGGCTAAGTAAACAATCACACCATTTGGCCTTCCCTGTTGACAAACTTATTGTCCTATTCAGTAAACCGGAAACCCGGCTGTTATCTTATACTGTATTTTTTTAATCACGGGATAATTCAGTCAACCAGCAGCCGCAAATGTACTGGATTACTAAATTCTCTCGTGGCATCTGCTTTCATGTTTTAAACAAAAAATCACTGTAAACGCGATTTTTTTTTTTATTTCAAGTGTGGGGCAAGTGGGTGATGAGATTTATGTGCGTACTTGTCGATGCTGAGTGAGAAAAAAAAAGCTGAATTTCGTGCAATTTATAACGAACTTCCCGCTATTGGTTTTGCTCAAACTTCCGTTGCTGGTTTTCACATTTTTTCGCTAAACAGACGAGATCAATGCGCACTTTTCCTATTAAATATCCGTGAAGGCCCAAGAAAAGAAGAAGTTTTTTTTTCGTAAACCAAGCGCGAAGACTTTTAACTTAAGGGAGGGTAACAAGCCTTAATAAACATGGAACCTCGAGTAATGGACACTGGAGTTAAAAGTCGCAGGTATTAGTCTTTTCCTAGCCCATCCGAGTCCTTATTTTGAATCTCGACCGAATGATTCCCGGAATATATGGCCTGGCCTTGCTGACTGGGATGAACCACGACTATATGGCTTGGGCATAGTTATTCTATATAGTAGGTTCTTCGATCCACCACATTATTATCCAACTTTTACGACCACATACGAAATAATGCTTGTTGGTGGTGCTTATTATCTCCCGAACGGATTTTTGACCGAAAAATTTTCCACGGGACATTTTTGCTGGAAATTTATCATGCCACAAATTATTGGTTTTGCGTTGACGTCGAAGGAATCGGAAGACCGTTCTCAAATTTGATACGGTTAGTCGGGATTTTGCATTCGAGCTGATGGAATCTTGAATTTTTCAAATTAGGAAATATTTTGCTTCGCCCGAGGTGTCAGGAATTCAATTACACTGCGATTAGAAAAGTACAGTACAGTATTCGGAAAATGGATGCATCGGGATGGTGAAATAAAATAAATAAAAATCTGCAATAACTCGTTGACGCTTCTTGTCAGTTATTTGATTCATCGTCAATCAAGAAATTTTTCTCTTAACAGAATGACGCGCACAGAAAGCCAAAACAAAACATAAAAAAAAAGCAGATGGGCTGGTGGATGATGACAGAAAGTGGAGAGGCGGTTCACACTCTTACGATTTCGTCACCGACTCTCCTCTTCTTTTTTTAAAGTTTTAAATATCTTAATATAGGAAACACATTTTCTTCACTTTATTTTTCATTCCATCTTCATTCATTGCTTATACTTTTGGATGCCTCGAGGATCCTCCAGCGGCGAAAACGAGATCTTGGAGTAGCTACTCGAGTGCAACGCGAGCAGTGCAGAGCCAGGCTGCTAGCCAGTTCAGGGGCACGAACCTTATGCCCTGCTTTCTTGACTGACCGACTAACGCTCGCTCTGGGTTGGCTCTCGTGGGCAAAAAAAAAGGGGCCTTCAACATGTTTGTCACAAATAGACTTCCACCTTTCCATTCCGATATGAAAAATTGACAATTTTAGAGGAGCCTGAAGCACAGACTGTCGTGCAAAATGCGCCAGGTTAAATTATGAAATTGACTTTTTATCCTGTGTAAACTATACCGAAAGTAAAAGTTTATTTTTTTAGTGAGGGGCAAAATGTTAGAGTATTTTTGAAGAGCAAATGTTCTTCAACCAAGTCCTCTGTCATGAATGATGCACAATGAAAGAAAAATGTGCAGCACGAGTTCAACTGCTTTCAGATTTCCTATTCACAAGTTTTGTTAAGCGCATAAGACTTATTAAATAAATTCAAATCCTTCAAAGAATTATAATTTGTCACAAATAGACTTCCACCTTTCCTTTCCGATTTGAAAACCTGAAAATTTTAGAAGAATCTGAAGCACAGGCTGTCGTGCAAAATGCGCTAGCAAAAATTATGAAAATGAATTTTTATCCTGTGTAAACTACCAAAAGTGAAAGTGGAATTTTTGTTTAGTGAAGGCCAGGGCAACATTTTAGAGTATTTTTGAAGAGAAAATGTTCTTCAAACAAGTCCTCTGTCATGAATGATGCACAATGAAGGAAACATGTGCAGCACGAGTTCAAGTGCTTTATTCAGATTTTTTATTCACAAGTTTTATCAAGCGCATAAGACTTGTTAAATAAATTAAAATCCTTCAAAGAATTACATATTGGCCATATTCAGAAAAAACATTTTACATTTTCCATCATGAAGAAAATGAAGATTTGATCATAACTTTGATGGCGTCTTTTATACGCATGTTGAAGTGCGTCATTACTTCTGACCAAGACGATATTTTGAGAAGAAAGCCCATAAATGCAAGCAATATAATCTTTGTGTCTGTCGAAAGTGTTTGGGATAATGCTTTTGTTGATGAATTACGTATCAACAAAATCTGATTCAGAAGAAATTGAGCGTAATGATCGTGCGTGAAAGTTTTTTTTTAAAAAATAAATTCCTGTCGTATCTTGAGGTTATTTCTGGTCAAACTTTCCTGAATGGGATTGAATGTTGCAGAGGAGTTCAAACAATTTTTGCGTATACTGCGTGTGAATAAAAAAAAAACTGTATTAGAAATAAATTACCATATATATTTTGATAATGAGACCAATGAAAAAATGTCATATTTTCACAAAAATTGAAGGATACGAATCTGAGCTTATTCCCTTGGAAGCATTCTCAATGCTATGACACTTTATCAATAATTGCTATAAANAAATAATGCTTGTTGGTGGTGCTTATTATCTCCCGAACGGATTTTTGACCGAAAAATTTTCCACGGGACATTTTTGCTGGAAATTTATCATGCCACAAATTATTGGTTTTGCGTTGACGTCGAAGGAATCGGAAGACCGTTCTCAAATTTGATACGGTTAGTCGGGATTTTGCATTCGAGCTGATGGAATCTTGAATTTTTCAAATTAGGAAATATTTTGCTTCGCCCGAGGTGTCAGGAATTCAATTACACTGCGATTAGAAAAGTACAGTACAGTATTCGGAAAATGGATGCATCGGGATGGTGAAATAAAATAAATAAAAATCTGCAATAACTCGTTGACGCTTCTTGTCAGTTATTTGATTCATCGTCAATCAAGAAATTTTTCTCTCAACAGAATGACGCGCACAGAAAACCAAAACAAAACATAAAAAAAAGCAGATGGGCTGGTGGATGATGACAGAAAGTGGAGAGGCGGTTCACACTCTTACGATTTCGTCACCGACTCTCCTCTTCTTTTTTTAAAGTTTTAAATATCTTAATATAGGAAACACATTTTCTTCGCTTTATTTTTCATTCCATCTTCATTCATTGCTTATACTTTTGGATGCCTCGAGGATCCTCCAGCGGCGAAAACGAGATCTTCCTCATCGATGAGCTCACGTTGCGCTCGTCACGTCTCGGTCCGACGATCGGTCAAGTCCCCGTGCTTGGAATACGGGACGAAAGAACTGACTGGCTGATTGCGAGCGAGACCCAACCGAGAGCACCCAAAAAAAAAAGGGGCCTTCAACATGTTTGTCACAAATAGACTTCCACCTTTCCATTCCGATATGAAAACTTGACAATTTTAGAAGAACCTGAAGCACAGACTGTCGTGCAAAATGCGCCAGGTTAAATTATGAAAATGCATTTTTATCCTGTGTAAACTATACCGAAAGTAAAAGTGTATTTTTTTAGTGAGGGGCAACATTTTAGAGTATTTTCGAAGAGCAAATGTTCTTTATCGAAGTCCTCGTCTGTCATGAATGATGCACAAAGAAAGAAAAATGTGCAGCACGAGTTCAACTGCTTTCAGATTTCCTATTCACAAGTTTTATTAAGCGCATAAGACTTATTGAATAAATTAAAATCCTTCAAAGAATTACAATTTGTCACAAATAGACTTCCACCTTTCCATTCCGATATGAAAACTTGAAAATTTTAGAAGAATCTGAAGCACAGACTATGCTGTCGTGAAAAATGTGCTAGAAAAAATTATGAAAATGAATTTTTATCCTGTGTAAACTACCGCAAGTGAAAGTGGATTTTTTTTTTAGTGAAGGCCAGGGCAAAAGTTTAGAGTATTTTTGAAGAGAAAATGTTCTTCAAACAAGTCCTCTGTCATGAATGATGCACAATGAAAGAAATATCTGCAGCACGAGTTCAAGAGTGCTTTCAGATTTCTTATTCACAAGTTTTATCAAGCGCATAAGGCTTATTAAATAAATTAAAATCCTTCAAAGAATTACATATTGGCCATATTCAGAAAAAACATTTTACATTTTCCATCATGAAGAAAATGAAGATTTGATCATAACTTTGATGGCGTCTTTTATACGCATGTTGAAGTGCGTCATTACTTCTGACCAAGACGATATTTTGAGAAGAAAGCCCATCAATGCAAGCAATATAATCTTTGTGTCTCTGTCGAAAGTGTTTGGGATAATGCTTTTGTTGATGAATTACGTATCAACAAAATCTGATTCAGAAGAAATTGAGCGTAATGATCGTGCGTGAAAGTTTTTTTTTAAATAAATTCCTGTCGTATCTTGAGGTTATTTCTGGTCAAACTTTCCTGAATGGGATTGAATGTTGCAGAGGAGTTCAAACAATTTTTGCGTATACTGCGTGTGAATAAAAAAAAACTGTATTAGAAATAAATTACCTCTATATAAAACTATTACTCTGGTTACTTTTTTACAGTATAAAAGTGTTTTTAACTTCCTATGCTTAGACTCGAATAAGGGAACCTTCGTAAGAGTTACGATACTGTGAAATAGTTATTAACGATATTTAATGTGGAAATTAAAACATTGGTTCACGCAGCAGATAGTATTTAGAAGAAAAGAAAACCAATTGATCTCACCCCATTCCAATGGCGTTTTACACGCATGAATCTTATTTGAGGGTGAAAATTGGTTTTGATTTCTAAATTAAGCGTCCAAAACCTAGAACCGCATCTCCATGATTTTTTTTTTCACTTATGCTGAAAAAGTATAATTTATGCTAACGAAACCCCATCACGCGTAGAAAAACCGCTTTCCTAATTTTTTGTCTCGAATATATACTGTATATATATTTTTTTTTTTTAATGAAAATTGGGCATCACTCAGAAGAATGAAGAATGTCGGAAGTGAGATGATTTTTTTTTTCAAAATATGCCCTGGAAGAAAATTCACGAAGGCTCGTGTGGAATTCGAGGACCATATCGGGTTGTGGAAAAGTAGAGTTATTTTCTGAGCCTCCCGGATTGTCTGAGCTGGTAGGAATACGAAGAGGAGGCGCGCGTCTGCCCTGAGGGCACATCAACTTCCGTCCAACACGCATTTCCATGACAAAATAACGACTTGCCGGGCCAAGTTCTAATTTTCTTTTTACTTCCCTGTCCATTAGTATGGTTTCAGCCAATCACTTCCCCCAACCTGCCTGGTCAATGCGTCGCTTCAATAATATGCCAAAATGCACTCGGGCCCCTTTCCCAACCTTTCCGCCTCTTTAAAAAGTCCAAATTATGACATAATTCATGGCTTACGAAATTCAGTATGCATTATCACTATATGGTGATCCTGCTTCAATAATATGCCAAAATGCACTCGGGCCCCTTTCCCAACCTTTCCGCCTCTTTAAAAAGTCCAAATTATGACATAATTCATGGCTTACGAAATTCAGTATGCATTATCACTATATGGTGATCCGTATAAAATCACAGTGCTATATGAAGTATAGACAGCTATCTACATACTGTATGTATTTCACAAGTTTCCGAAGAATGATAGATGTGCTAAAAAAAATATTGAAAGGTGTCAATTCGAAATATATTTATTCATATCATTGCTTCCGAAAGCTACAATATTCTGTTGGTACGAGAAATGGTTCACATCTTTTAAACGAAGTGAGATTAATGCAATTTTATAAAGACTATTCCAGGTATTTTTAAAGCTTTCTTAATCACCTGTGCAAGTTTCGATCGTTCGGGCTGAAATATGGCAAGGAAAAGAGATCTAATAATAAACCGTCGCGCTTCACGAAAAATTTAATTGTCCCCTTCCGTACATGTATAAAATTAACTTGCAAGCAGTCTGATAGCCACCAAACACTGTGCATGAATTTCATTTCTTTGAAGTAAGAATTTCCGAAATGTGACAGCCATATTTTACCAAGAAATTTTATCCCGGAAACGTTTGTCATCTCTGCAAATGAAGTCTTCCCTGAAATTTCAATGATAAAAACGGCTTCATCGGGAGGATTCTCACTCAGAAACAACAACAAAATATTATGCTGATAAATATTTTTTTGCAAGCTTCACTCATAAAAGTCGTTTCGAAGTGTTCACGAATAACCAGCGCATCCGAAATTTTACACATCGAACTCGTCTCAGGGAATATAATTTCTCGAAACAATTCAACTCGATATGCGCAAAACAATGTCCGTTATTGCTTACTCAAATTTTTATTTTATTTGTTTTCTGCAATCATCGCATGACTGTGTTCCTCTTCTTACGAAAGCAAAGCATATCGGTCGATGCAAATGGGGACCAGGTTGCGAGTAAAGCGGCAATTTGCTTCATTCCCACATGACGGTAAACGCCCCGTTTAAAGGCTACAAAATATTACCAACCAGCCCTCATGTGGTGCCTGCCATCCGTCAACTGAGCTTCCCTCGGTCCTTCCAATTATTTATGTCTTCCCTTGCCGCGGTTTGGCCGGTATTTATGCAGATCCACTAAATATCGTATTAATACTTATATAAAAAAATTCGTGATTGCGTCAGAGAAATTTCTGCGCGGATGCAAATACAATAGAACACCGATTATCCCGGCTCCGATTACCGGGGCCCCGGAGTTGTAACCCTTGAGAGAGGGAACAAAGCGGTCTGCATGCCTCGTAAATTTAAACTTGCTTTGAAGTCCATTGAAATTAACCTGTTGAGAGGATATTGTCCTGGCCAAAACACAAATGTGACTTCAAGAACCGCGGGAAAAATGTCATAATTAATAATGAGTTGGGAAATCTTGTAATTTTTCCTTGAGGTATAAAATGCTGCCAGCTGATTGCGGGAATATTTGAATATTCGAAGCTGATTAATTAGCCAGTATGATTCGATTTCTGAAGTATTGAAAGTTGTAAGTATTATCTGGAAACTGTTGTCAACGATTCCTGATTATCATCTAAAGGTTTTCACCGTTGAATATCTAGAAAATTATCATTCTCGAACAAATAGTCAGCCAGCTATATGTTCTATTATGTTTTCTCCGAAATTGTTTATTTATCGGCTCAAATTAAATAAAAACCTCTGTTCAATTTCTGCAGCTCTCGATATGATTATAGTCGGTTGAAAAAAGTTCAAGTTAACATTGTGAAAAGCATGCGGTTCCGGAAACCTTATTTAACGTAAATTAAACTCGCTGATTTAAAATAAAAAGCTGCATAAATTTTGGGAATGCCCAGAACTTGAGTTATTCGTTTGCCCATTATTTGAATATTTTCGATTTAGGATGAACCAACCAAAATTGCGCGGAATTTTAACGTTCCGCCACTGAATTGATTTTCATTTTTGTTCGAAACTATGCGTAAATAATGATGCCTTGACCTTCAAAAGCTTTTTTAATTTTTCAAACCAATGGTCTTCCTTCCAACTTTTTGTCCTGCACGAAATGCTTGGCAAAAGCTGATTCGATTTCGACAACGTTTCAAAGACCCACATTATTTTTTTGATGATGCGGTTATAGCCTCTTCGTAGGTTCGTTCTTTTTGCGTCAATTTTCTATTCTTCTTGGAAAAAAACGTCTAAAAAATTTCGAGAATTCATTCCGAGACCGGCATTCAACAACAGCGAAAAAATAAAAATAGCTGATGGACCACCAAAAATGCGCTCATTATTCACACGGGCCGCGCGACAGGTCATCACTGGGATTGGGTTCTTCTAGAAGACGCGCCCGCTGAATTTATGCGGTACCTTTTTTTGTTTGTTTCTTCTTCCCCTCGGGCCCCCAGAAAAGAACCCATTCAAAAGTGACGTAAACCGAAAGAGAAAATAAACCCGTGAGGCTTTAATAGTGAGAAAGCGAGACGAGGAACAAAGCAGTGTTATGGTCTGGCTCGACTCGCGGAGAAAAATTACGGCGCGTCCGCGGCCCGAAAACGGGAGCGTGTGCGGATTTCCGATTGCCCCCGGGCACCGCCTTTATACCCGAAGAAGAAGTTCCGAGATTAACTCTTTCCGTCTCTGGAACGTTTAGGAGATTATCATGGTTCGCAATCAGGCTCGGTGGGGGGAAAGTGAGAGAAAAACATCCCCTCTGGCGAGAGATGCTGAGGGTATTTTCAACTATTTGGGAAACTAAATCCAATATGAAGCCTCCAGGTTTTAGTATGATTTTTTTTTCAAGTTTAGACGATTTTTTAAAACTCAAAATTGAGGTATTCAGGAAACTCCCGTCGATGTAGTCTTCGTGATTCCAGTTTAATTCGTGATGGCTGGAAGTATTCAATTTTTTTTTTTTTTACACAGACCTGCATTATTTTGGGGGTTTTTGAATCCTTGTATCCCAGAGAAGAAATTCACAAGCTCTTCAAAATCAAATTTAGATTTCTCATTGCATTAGCTCAATTATGCGGAGATTACAATGAGCTTCTTGAAATTTGATTCTCGCAAGAAAAATTGTGGAAAAATATTAATAAATATTATTATTTTTAATTAACCGTGCGTCTTGTTTTTTATTTGTTTTGAAAAATTGTAACACAGCATTATTAAGATGGAGGTTTTGAGCTCTCCGGAAAATTATCCCTTCCAATTATGTATTCAACTTATGTGCCCAATATACTGTTATAAATACTTCAGCGGGTTTTTGACAACACACCCGGGTGCCCATATATAAATTTATAACATGCTCATGCTTTGTTCTCGGAAACCATAAATATATTTGTGTTAATGAGTGAGTGTTGACTCATGGCTCCCACAAGACGGCATATCTTCCTCTTTTTTTTTGAATGTGTCACCAATTAACCTGTGACTTACACTCGGTAGTCATCATAAGTGACCTTGCTGCCAAATTTGTCCAATATGGGGCTGCACATCATCTGGGCAAATTAATGATCACAATGGGATCTGACCATGAAAGATCGACCTGTTGAACAAATCACGCGGAAATTGCTCCACGTAATTTTGTCTCTCCAACGGGTCTTGAATGGAATTGTTCGAAAAGAATAGACGTCGTGGGAATAATTTTGATTGCTCTATCAAGTGTGTTTATCGAAGGGAATTCTGAATCTGCTGGAGATTTTTCGTTTGAATTGGATTTCCCACCTCAGGGACTAATTTTAATTTTTTTTTCTCCGATCGTCGGATGGAATCTGATGATCAAAGACGATTTTAGCGATTATTTTGATTTCTTTGTAACGTGAGTTTGTTGTGAGAGTACCGTAAATAATTTCTCGGTTTTTCTTTTATCCTGAAATCGTATGTCAGTGATTTCGGGATATTTTCTGAAAATTCCTGGAATGATTGCGAGGGCTGTAAATTGAGGTTGGAGGGGTTTTTTTTTTTTTTTGGTGGAGATGTCCTGCAAAGTAAAGTTTACCGAGTAGATGAAAGTCGTGACTGCTGTTGTCGGCTTTTGTCTTTCGGCAGCCTGATGCACCTCGGAATCGATTTCGGCAAAAATGAAGGGGGAGAAGAAGACGAAGAAGAAGAACGCGGATCAGCCCCCTCATCGGCAGCCGAGATTACATCGCCCTCGTCCAAAGTTTCTTCCCTTCATTCCTTCTTTTAAGAGCTTCCCCTCCCCCCCTTTATTTTGGCAAAATGCTCTCTTTTTTGTTTGTTTGTTTATTAATCAAAAATGAAAAAAAGCATTGTATCATTTCGCACGTTTATCTGGTCCACTCCCCGACGAGGTCCGTGTGTTCGCGTTCGTGACGGGATTTTCTGATGCGGAGTCGGAGAAGTCGGACACACGGAAGCTGCGTGTTGATGCTAATCGCCGAGATGTACAGCTTCTTCTTCTGTTTATTCTTGTTGTTGTTGTTGTCGTTAGTTGTTGGGTTTTATCTCCCCTTTTAGTATTCCTTGGTGTCGTTGTCGGAAGCCACACGTCTGCTTCTCGTGCTCGGTGCATTTTTCAACGGCGAATTCTTTTAAGCCCCGTGCGTCCTCATGACAACGAGTTGTTGTCGCTTAAGCAACGCTTGGTTTTTTTGACCTGCTGTGTTAATGGTCGGTGTTGGATTTTTCTCTGATTCTGAAAGAGTGAAACTTTATGATTTTTGAAAAGTGTGTACTTTGCACTCCATTCTTTAGAAGAGTGCGTAGGGAAATATGCAAATTTGTTTTGATGATTACGTGTCGGAAAACTGTTGAACGGGGAACGTCAGGAGACGCGAAATGCTGTAGTTATTCGTTTTTAAGGATCGCAGATTTTATAGAAGGCAATTTGGTTTGCTGTAGGTCAGGGTTAGAATTTTAATATTTGATCCCGATGGCGACCCAATGTTTCAACGCCTTGAAAGATCGGAAGTTATTTAACAAATTATGGTTCGTTTTCAAATTTCATACTGAAGAATTTGTATCACTGATCCTTATAATATCATCTGAATCCCAGTTTTCCGCATTTTTTGTGGTGATTTTCCGTTTTCAGAGTTGATTTCACGCATGTGTTGAAACGGAAAATGAAATTCCAATCTCAGCCATATTAAAAACTCAACTGCGGAAAAGCGTATAATCGACCTTTTTTTTCAAGCAAAAAGATCCGGATGCCAGATTTTCTGAACGATTTCTCCCTTTGAAAATTTGCAAAATTTTGATTCACTTTTCGAGATTACAGTATTTTCAGGTGATGAAGTCAATAAGTTACTGTAACATGCTGATGTCACCTAAAACTAGGTCTGACATAATATTTTAGACGAAGAAAGCTCGTAATTTTCAACGAATGAAAACGATAAGAATAAATTCAGATTTTTCATCACCGGCAAGATGATTTTGAATCGCTAGTTTCGCTTCGAGGAAACCTAAATGTCTGTCATCAATCTAATCAAACTGAATGAATAACATGAAGCTGGCTAAAAAATATGATTTGAATCAAATGTTACTTACTGTAAATTTGTGTTCGTGTGCTTCTCGTGATCGTGTACTTGATCCACGATTAAAATTATTGAAGGCACATAAACATCGCGCTGTAATGCCAAATTACAAACTCGGAAAAAATTTAAACTACAATGCTGCTTAGCAAAATTGAATTAAAAAAAAAAAAACACGAGCTAACAACATGCGAGCTGAACATATAGCAAGAAGAAAAAAAAGAAAGAAACTCCCAGTTATATTTTGCTAAAAAGCCAAGAGTTGAAATTACGGGTTTTCGGTTCGGCACGTAATTGCCACTTATCTCGCGGAAGAAAACCCGTTTTGCTGCTCTTTGGCAGCTAATTTCCGCTGATGGATACAAAAGCTTTTGAAAAGCACAATT
>CAJPEX010006281.1:0-13159 GCA_905338405.1 Notodromas monacha | reverse complement strand
TCAAAATATGGCTAATATGGGCTCTGTCACATTGCAATTCGGACTGAAGCATTAAAAAGAACCCTGAACGCATGAAAAGCGAGAAGTCTTGCGTAAATGAAGAAATCCCCAAAAAAGCATAAAACGGTTGAAGAGTAACCCAGCCGTCATAAAATGAAACACGAGAGAGAGAGAGAGAGTACTTTGCTGAATGATGACAGAGTGTGAGCAATAAAAGCTTCATGGGTACTTGATTAAAAAGCATTGGCCAATTACCGAGATCTCTATAATTTCGGTGATCAAATCTGAACGAAATCAGAATTGAATTTTCGTAATTTTTAATTTGTATCGGGGGTTATTGTGTACTATTCTCAGGGATGAGAACTTTGAGAATGATATTTGGAAAAATTTAATGTCATGAAGCGAGACTTGAAGCCTTCATGATGAGAAAATAGGATAACCTTATTCCAGTTATGATATTGTTGAATGAACTGTTTAATTTCAAAATTCTCTATATTTGAAATCTTCTACCGCGATCTCATTGATTTTTGACTGCAATTCAATCTTGCTTTTTTTAGCAGAACAATCCTCTTTGTAGCAAGCACGAACCAGTCCGAGGGAAAAGGTTCAAGATCAGGAATTATCATTTGTGTGTTGGTAAAGGGACATGAATCGCCCGAAGGGCAGACAAAAATTATATTATTTGAGTTTTGTTCAGCAGAATAAAATTTCAGATATGTTCCAGACCATCAAAAGATCAAAAGTCACGTAACACAGTTTTGTAACTCTACACGGAAAGGCCCACTATTTTCGATCCCTCGTGAATGTTCCTCATATAAATCCTCGAATAAGATACTAAACCCTGCGATTTCACAGGAGCTTTGTATCACATGTGACAAATTCGTGGACACATTAAAAGATAAAGCTTTAGTAAATTTTGTAGGAAATCCACTGACTCTCAAAACTTTTCACTTATTCACAAGATAAGTTCCAATGTGATGATGTTTTTGTCGAACGAAATGAAAACAAGAATTCTTCCGTAACAAAAATTGATTGCTTTCAAGAGAGCCCCAACCATTGCTTTAGTCTGTTTGTATGTCACCTTTTACAGTCTCAAGCAATACGATTCCCTCAATTAGTTCGCGTTATGAATTTTTTTTTAAAACTCGATGAACGCACTCAAATGGTTCCACTTTCGAAAGCAAAAAGCTAAAGCGTTTGAAGTTTACCAGAAAATCATGGAGAGTATTTTGAAATTATTTTAAAGAAACCCCGTGCAACAAAACTCGGGCATTCGAGGCTGGAAATCAGAGAAACGATGGTCATAAAAAATAAAAAGGGTTAAAGGGGGAGCCTTAAGTTCGGGATTTGTCGCGCTGATTGAATCGCACTTGTATATATGTACCCCGAGGGTTCGGATTTGCATCTCAAGCGGTTTAATCGGTCGGTNTACCCCGAGGGTTCGGATTTGCATCTCAAGCGGTTTAATCGGTCGGTTCCCGACCTTTTTCCTTCACATCATGGCAAGATATATTCAGCTGAAATTGCTCTCTTCATGAGCTTGTCGACTGTTAAGGAGACCGGATTTGATCTGCTAGTCAGCAGGAGTTCTTCGTCTGCACTGGTTCAGCTCATCGCTGGTTCAGAACGTTTGCCCCGGTGCTGTTTTCTTATGAGACTTACACGAGGTTATCCTATACAGTATGCTGTATTTTAAACGCGAGACAACTTTTGGAAGGGAAGGATTTCTCACGCAGTACAATTTCCCGATTGTGAAAGGGGTTACCTAAAAGACACTTACAGAATCATACCTATTTTAGGAAACTCTACTTCGAATGTATTGTTCGATTTCCATGCTCGGATCGAAAAATAAATGAAACACGAATTGTTCAGAATATCAATATCACTTGGTAATTTTCTCGCACTAGGTTTTCCACAGATTTTTTACCGTTCTGAAAACATTTCCCAGCTCATTTCATTCAAGAATTACAGCATTCTACGATTCTGGCGCATTTTCTAAACCTTTTAATCCCGTCTCCTAAATTTTAAATACAGTAGTATAATGCAATATGCGTACATTACTTGTAAGCAATTGCTGATTTTTAGAGAGCCCTCAAAAGCATGTGAACAATCTGAGACTTTTGGTTACTCTGAAATTATTAAAAATCATTGTCTGACTTTATCTAAGGAAAGGATGATGAGGATTGCTTTTTATTTTTCAATGAACTACGGATTCAAAATTAAATATGGGAATGCATTTTTAATGTAAAAATCATAAATAATCCAAGCGACTCATTAAAATGACCTGACTCATCCGAAATACCAAAGTGTTGCTGGGAATCAGACTCCATATTTAATGATATTGATGAAGATTTACATTTTTACAGTATTACAGGTGGTACCTTGTAATTTGACTCTAATCCATCGCTGGACTAGGGTTGGATTCAAAAGTGGTTGAACTGTGGGACAACATCAAATCATCAAATGGCACATTTTCTACATGTAATTTTACGTTTCATGTCTCTACACAGGTCTAATTGCATGGCAGAGGTCAAATTGAGAATAAACCTCCCAGCATATTCAACTGTCAAATTTCAGAATGGTCAAATTGTGGGAGGTTGAATTGCAAAGGAATAAGCACTCATATCCATTTATCTGTTTGTGTATCTTTGACTGAGGCATTTTCTGAGTTCAACCATTTTGTGATAAAAATATAAAGAAGTGTTTTACTTCAATAAATCTCCAGTTAATCACGAGTAAACCTTAGAAATGCATTTAGTAAATAAAATGGTTGCGACAACCGATTCTTGAAAGAATTTGAACGGGAAAGTAAAAAAAAATAAATAAATCATTTGTTGGATTAAATTAAATGAGACTCGTAACGAACCAGCCTCAATGCCATCAATCCAGAACTCGTCACTCGGCAGCCCCTCGGCGAAGACGCAGCTCGTCGTGGGTACAAAAAGCCCCAGTAATTTGAATTTATTGGGAACCGCGTTTTCTCCTGTGAGGGCCGAAAGATGGGAAAATAAAAGGATTCCTCGTCTTTTTTCTTTTTGCCCTGGACGAGCAAATGAGAAAGCCGAGGCAATGAGCGAAACACGTAGCTGTGTATAACGACCGAAGAAATTTATCGCCGACAAGGAGAAGCGAATTGAGACTTTTTTTTTTTGCCTTCTTCTTCTCCCTTCTGTTCTTTTTCCCCGCCGCTTTGAAGGTAATTTTTGTTACTTCCTTTTTATAAATTTTTCTGTGTTTTTTTTTCTCTCGCCTTCCGAATTCTGTGACGAGGACCTTTTGAAAGAGGTGCCGACGACTTGCTGGGTATCAAGTCGTGCGTGTGTGGACCTTCGTGGGTTATTCATCGTTGGGCTTCCTTTCGCTTTGCGACCTTTCTGTCGCCAAGGAGGTCTCAGGAAATGCCTCTTCTTTTTTCTTTTTCTTTTTTTACCCACTAAAAGAGCTGAATCTAGTTCGAATTGCTCAATAAACGTTGCAGGTTCAAGCGTATGTAATTTCGTTGCTTCTGAGACAATTTGTTTAAAATGAATCCACCCACTTCTTTGAGAGATCAAAGCATGAAAGGATTTCCTGTATATAATTAATGAAGTGTTCCGGAATGCATTGTGGAAGGTGACAAATGAAATTGACGTATATGCCGAAAATGTTCGCTTCCTTAGCCCTGAACGACGAATAAGTTATTCTACATTTTCTGGAATCAAACCCTCAAGAATATTTGTTCCAGTTGGAATAAAAGAGTCGTGTTACTGGAGATAAAGTCTTATATGATGCCTCTTCCATTTCACGAGAGATTTTCAAGGTTTTGAAAAGCATCTAAAAGTGGTCGTTACATTCAGACGAGAAATTACTATTTTTTTTAATTAGATCTAATTTCTACTAAAAATGTATCGCATTTTGCGCGATTGAGTGTGAGAATTGGGCTGATTCTTAAATCGATCTTTCAAATTTCGACGGCGCCATTCAGACGCATTCGGGTCGAGTCTGTTTTTGAATGTTTCTCTTTTAGAAATGCTGTTTCATAATTATATGGCTCCAATGTTCGGTGACTCGTAGGACTTTTGTGAAGCCCCTTGATAGACGTTGTTCTCTTTCATCATGTCAAAACTGTAAAATACTCTAACGAGTTTATCGAATTTAATGCTGGTCATGCTTTAAAAATAAAATAAATATGCTTCATTGATGAGGCGCGAAGCTGATAGGATGTTCGTTTTACTAGAGTTATATCTAGAGTTTAGATTTTCAAGAATCCAAATTCGTATGTTTCTAAAAATAAACATTAAAAAACTCCGCGAAAACCGTGTTCCTTTGTGCGTGGACATAAAAACGGCCATTTAGATTCGATTCAAGACGCTGATTGCGTTAATAGCGTCGCTCGAACATGCGTCCATTTATGGGACACACTGTCCCTCATCAAGGAATGCTTTATCGGAAAAGTCACCTTGATGAGAATTTGAAATGCATGCCCGATTTTTCCCTCTTCTAACAATATCGGTATAATTTTCGCGCCATCTTATTTTTCTTCTTCATTTTCAACGCAAGAACAGATACAGTGGGTCAAGGGTCGACCTTTGCGGGTTCCAGGGAATGAAGCAGCAGATCAGAAGGACTAAAATGCCTTCTTTTTTATTTTAATATTTTCTTCCCGATTTTTTTCTTTTACGTTCGGCGATTGAATCGACAAAGCGAGGTTGTACACCACGGATTTCCCACACTCGAAAAATTTCGAAGGCCCTCTTGCAGAGCAAAAAATCGATCCCCCGCGATGAAAAAGATAAATTTTCTTCGCGATCCTCTCTTTTACCTTCGAGTTTCATAACTCGACAAAATTGCATCGAAGAAGGATTTTTTTTTTCTTTCGCAGTAAACCTAAAATCGACTGGAGTAGTATACTACAGTACCACGAAATCACCCGGAAATCAGTCGTAAATTCTCCAGCGAGAGTTAAAGCGCATCAGTGTTTGAAATCATTCTTGCTTGAAGTTGCCCAACCGTGTTTTCTCATTAGAAAGACTCAGCTATCTATGAATTTTAAACACTATTTTCAACAGCTGAATAAACGAGTATTCCGATCCCAAAAAGATCATCGATTGTTTCTCTGAATATAATGATATGCATTGAAAAGATGAACTGATGAATCTTACTCGTCATTAAATTGTTCTTATTTCTTAATAGACTAATATTGGTTTTTTGTGCGGATTCGAAATCAATTGTAATATATTGCTACCCACTGTCGTATCTGCTTCAGACGCATATATTTTTTATTTAACATTTTCTGTTAGCTTAAACTGATGCTTACATTTTTAAAGTCATCCTCAAATGGGGCACTTGAAACATGCCGTGGCCAATGATTGCAAAAAACGTTCTTCTTTTCCCAATTCGAAAATATTATACCCGGCAAATTATAATTATATTTGCCAATTTTTTATGCAAATTCATCTGAGCACAGTATATTAAACCTTTAAGATCAGAATAAGCCGTAGTCGATTTTTGAGAGAGGAGGAATGGCCAGGTTCATTTTTTGAGGCACTTCGGGGAAGTACTTTCGGTTCGGCCGCCCACGACGATGTGATGGATATTGCGAGTCCCTCTTTTATTCGGTGAATGAAATTCATTTTGCCAAGAAAGACCGATGTTTGAGCTTCTGAAATTCGACGAATGATACGTGTTGATCAATGTCGCCCAAAAAGAGACCGAAATCCCCCCTGGGGCGGCACGCGAGCTCCGGGAAAAAAAAAAAAAGGCAAACACGCCGTGTATGTGGGGGAGACGATTTCCTTTGTGCGAAACCCCCGCCTTATCCGGGATTGACGCCGAAAATCTCAATAATCCTCCGGGGTTTAGTTCGGAATGTTGGGAAATCACTTCGTTTTTAGTCCCAAACAAACAGAATATATCCCTCTAAAAATGCTGACATTTTGACTCTCCCCGGAGCGTGGGAAAAGAATATTCCCGGACCCAGTAATGGATCATCCGGTCTTATCTGGATGCATTGGGAAACGAAGTTGAAGAGATTTTCTGGAGTTCGGAAAAATAAAAAATAAAACACTGAGTAACCTTATTAATGTTCATATTTCGATCACCGTATGCTTTTCTTCCTTTTAGATTATATTATATGATTTTCTTCCTTTTGGCACGATTTGAGAAAATTGCAAGTTTTAAGGCTGTGTTCACGCAAATATAATCTGCTAATTTTCCATTAATGTTTAGTGCGCAAAAACGAAGAAGGTGCGGAAGACATTCAGGGAACGATTTGAATAGAGTATCCTGAGTACGCGGGTTGTTTGACTCATTTCCATTAATTTTTGCAAATTCCGGGATAAAACCTCGGAAATGGGCGACGCGTGTAATTTTAGCGCATGCGAAATTTTACACAGTGTGAAGCTTAAATTATCCTGGCTTAAGTCACGTTAATAACCTTTATCAGTGTATTTCATTTTTCCAACCATTTTCGGTTCATAAAACGGTAAGAAAAAATTAGGGTGAAATCAATCTTGTTTCTGAGGAGTGAGGAATCCATTCCTCATTCCCCACGTTCATCGCCAGGAATCGAACTCAACATGAAGAATGACAGTCATAATTGAAATTACAAGACGAAAATCTCGTGAGTGATGACACATCGTATTTTTTTCAGAGCCATAATTTCAAAATGAAGAAAGAAGAAGAAATAAAAGTGAAAGAGAAAAGAAGAGACCATTTATAAAAATAAAAAACAAACTTCTTTTCTATTACGTGGTCCGAGTCCGAATGAAACCCGGCGAAGATTTCCGGCGTCGAGATAAATGAGTCTTCGCTTCGACGCGTCGTTGGTGAGCCGAAAACTTCCTGCTGAAAGCGGAATTGACCCGGACTTGGGTGTCCATCCTCCCTCTTTGAAAACCCAGCCAACGAAAGATAGATAAAAGCAAGACCTCATCCACACACACACACACACACACACACACACACACACACACATGTTCAGTATATATTTTTTCTTTTGTTGCCAACGCAAACGTCTCGTCGAAAGATTAGTCGACTATTGCGTCGTCGCTGACGAGTAACGAGAAGTAGACGAGAGAGATTGAGAAAAAACTTCAGCCCTTAAATGACCAAGGCTATGGTGTTGTTCTCATATGCAGCACACAAGAAATGAATTTTTCACTATACTGTATAGCACTGTTCCCGAACCCGTGGTCCGCGGACCGGCGCCGGTCCGCAGAAGATTATGGCCGGTCCGCGGAAAAATTTCTTCCACGTAATAAATATATTAGAAGTGGTAATGAAATCTGTTATTGAAATTCAAAATTTTGGAAAGACAAGGGCAGTACTTCAAGCATATTCTCACCTGATTAAATTCTGTACTGCATATCATTTCAAGTTTTCAAACTGAGAAACCTTCCTTGAAGCCCAGCATTCTATTTTTCAAGTTATTTCACTACAAAGAATATAGTTGCTTCATTGATTCTTGAACTTAATTTTTCAATAAGAGTTTCTTTATTTGGCAGGTTTTTCAAAATGTTCGGCTGGTCGTCCAAAATTGTATGGAATGATGCTGGTCCGCGAAAAATTTCAATGAAATATTCTGGTCCGCGAAAGATTTTACAGTACTAAAATTTGCCGGTGGCCGTGAGCCAAAAAAGGTTGGGGAACACTGAACAGCCAAATCTGTTCTGAGATTTGCAGAAAGAATTTTAAGAACAAAAACAACAACGCATGCAGAAATGCCGTGCCTGCAAACACAAAATGGTCTTTAGAGAAATTTACATGTAATGTCAACAATCCAAGTTACAATTTTCAAAATTATTGTTACCCAATCCTTTTTTCCAGGTCTATATCCGAAAAGAAAATCATGTGCAAGTACATCCCTTTGATCAAAAACTACAGTTTGAAATATACATTAAAGTACTTTGTACTATTGTTGTCTCATGAATTTTGAAACTATTTTTTCACAACTCTGCTAAATTTTGCTCGAAGTTCTCCGCGAGTCTGCCCAATTTCCCGACGAAATCTGAAAACAAGAGAAAGTTCAATTAATACTGTATCAAAGCCCTGAAAATGTTAATCAAGATTTTTCCAGATCTATTGCACTCAAGTCTACGACCTCATAAAATGCTAGAAGTCTGATGCTATGTGGTGTTTATTCCACAAGATAAAAATAATACTGTATATACCGTATTAATGTAAATTCAAATTTTACTTTAAGATATGGGTTTTTCTAGTACAGGTACAAGTAATGTAACAAGGTGTGGGTTGTAGGTGATCTATACCCGATCAGGATCCTTGAGATCCTTCACTTCGTGAATTTTTCAGCAGAGAAAAGTCATCACAGCACAAAGGCTTCGTTTGCGTACATAATTAGCATTTCCCTTGCCAATTTTATAAAATGGTTCCGTTGAAAATATTCAAAACGTTTATACCGGTTAAGCGTCTGAAGTCTGGTCAACACACGAAGCAGTGTCGAATAGAAGGGTTTTTTGTCCGCGTCAGTGATGCCGGCGACACCTGTTAGACATTGCCGGAAGCAAACTCGTGCATCTCAGTAAATACAGCGGGGCCTAACGAAAAACACTAGTCCTTTTCGAAAGCACCGGTGATTTCCTGCGTGGATCGCATAATAACGGAGATCAGGAGTTCCCTCTCCCAGGACGGGAATTGGCACTATCCAGTCTCATTTCTCGACGCACAAAGGGCCGAAAATGCTCGCTGAACTCGTCCGTGACCGAGGGAGGACCGTAATTGATCGAAGTGGAAAAAGATCGGTTCTCGATTGAAAACGCCCCGGAGATGAAAAGGCATGGAGTGAAAAGAGCAGGAGTGTAAGAGGGGGGGGGGGGATAGACAGGGACAGAATAAAAACCGGCATCGGGTAATCGTTACGACATTTAGAAACGATTACGCTGAGCAGCTGTCGCTGTCGGTCCTTTCAGTCTCCCCGAGAATCCCCCGCGGGGTTGAAGAATGTTTGTTAAATTCCCTCGCGGCAATAATGGGGTGACTATTGAATCCCATGATCTCTGCGTCCTTTGTGAGACCCGCAACAGCAGCAGCAGCGTTTTTTTGTGTGTGGCTGCAATGACTCCCTCACTTGTATTTATCATTATTTTTTATTTGATTTCTTTTTGTTGGTTTGTTTGTTTGTTATTGCGTATATTTGCTTTAACCCGTGCTGGTTTCTCCTCTTGTACGTTTGCCCGGGACATGTTGAGTGAGCAGCCCACGAAACTGCCGCCCCCTCCCCGGCTCAACTAACACCTTTAGCCGTAAAAAGACGGTAATATACGAAAAATAGACCAGTGTGTATGCACGAAGACAACTCCGTTTCTTTTGACGCCCCGATTCCTGCAAACATTCTCTCTGCAGCATTACCAACCTCCCAGACAGCACTTCTTTTTTACCCCCACGAAATAATTGTGGAATAATTTTCTTCGAATGTTTAAATACCATACGATACAACAGCTACTCAAGCACCGAGAAACCTTTGAATCCGATAAATGCCTTGATTTTGCAGAGAGACTTTTGGTTTAAAATTCATCTTCACGTATAAAAGGCGGATACCGCAGAATTTGGTGATCAGTAAATTCAAGATCGAATTTCACGATAGTTAGAAATTTTAATTTTCGATTGAATAAAAAATTGGAAATATTGAAAAAAGCCAAATAGAAAACAATTGATTTATCTTGTTAAGCTTGACGTTTTTATACTTTTAGCTTCTGACCTCTTTTAATTTATCTCTCAATTCAACTATAACGCACAACAAAATTTGTAAAGTTAAAAAAATCCAAGTAAGAGCACGCCTGATTGTCAATATTTTAAAATAATCGAGTGAATAAGGTAATTTATTGCATAAAAAATAGTTTTCCTCTCTGAATTACAGCTTCAATTATCAAGGCTTTGGTTAACCATGCATTTTATCAAAGATATTCTCAGATAAATAAAAAGCAAATTTTATTCGAAGTCAGCTCACATTTATTCCAGCAGATTAACTTGAATTTTATGCACAGATTTTCATACAATTTAAGGCCTAATTAATGGGCGTTGTAAAGCTAACAAACTAATCGTCAATTAGAAATTAAAATACTGCATAAAATCACAAAAAGAAGTGCAATATTAAACTCCGCACGTGCATTCTTCAAGAGGAAATATCCTCAAAAAAGAAATTGAAACGAGGTACTGCTCGCGTTTTTTCATTTTGTTCGCGATTCGTGTAAAACTGTAAATGATGCATGTTGGCAATGCAATATACAGTCACATCAAGTCTTCGTGATTTTATTTTTATTCTTCTAGAAACACCAACATCTGTCCGAATTGGATTCAATTTTCGAATTTTGGCGAACTCCTACAAATTTAGCCTGGATAATCGAAGTTGTATCGTGCAAGACGGTAATACGGTATTAGTACTGTAAAGTATTCGGGTTGAAGCTTAAAACACTCGTAGTTTATACAGGAGTGAAATTTGCAAAAAACCAGTAGCAATGAATCCAGAGAGCATTCATTTTTTTTTTGGAAAATAAAACTGCAAGATGGAGAGGAAATTGTCTTCGAACTGCATTCTTAGTCTTGCAACAGATTGCCGAGATTACGTGGAGGATTCAAGTTGAGCTTGGTTGAGCGGTTGAAGCATAATTTCCTGCCTCAGTGGAATTGGCCTTAAAGCTCGCAGGCATTTCCTGGACTTTAGGAAGATTAATTGCTATCTCTGTGTGGATGTGAATAGATTTGTGCAAATCCCGTGGGCCTCATCCCACCACATCTGAGGAATCATAGCTCTGAGATGCCAGGGTAGATAAGAGCCTATATCATATACCTTCGAAAAATGCAAGCCAATTGGAAGTAACCTTGTGACAAGCATAAGACTGCTTGTCGTTCCTGACTTTTACCTTTTAAACAGTCGAAAACAAAGAAAACTTCATCCCTACTTATGTCATAAACGCAGGCGTAAAAAACATTTTCCCAAAACAACAATTTCCCACGTCTCCCAAAACTTAAAAAGAAGAAGGGAAGGACAACTAATAATTCACAAAAACAACTCAAGTCTTAGGGAGTTGTGCTATGTATTCTTCACTTTAAAAAAAGTTGATTTTAGATGTTTTAGCTAATGTTAGCTAACCCTTAGCTAATGTTTCTGTAAACCACTTTGTATGGCAGGTGGCACCCAAATGTCAGTGTAAACTAACATTCAGATGAAACACATATTTTTTATTTGCAGTCACTTCTCAATTGTTCCGTGGTTCAACTCAGGCAGTCCAAAATTCATTTGTTTTAAAGCAACGGCAGTGATTCATCATAATGCCTATGCGGAAATAATGTCATTCAATTTTCAGGAAAGTGCTCAGAAGTTTACCCCTAGAATTATTAAATCCGAAAAATGAGCTTCCTGGTTAGGTCATTTGAAAAGGAAATCTAAATGATAATCTGAATAAAATAATCTTGGGAACAGTATTTTCCCATAAATTCTCTGAGGAATGCTTCTTATAGAGCATCTCGTCGGACTCAAAACAATTAGCAGTTCTTGTCTCTGTGTTTTTCATCCAGTGATGAGCTTTTTAGTATTTTTTCCTTTTGAAATTCCTATTTCTAGATATTGCATTTCGTTCCAGTTTTATTTTGTATTGCCATGGATCATAAGCTATAAACCTCTGCAATACCATATTTTCATGCCGTGTTCCGCCAAAAAAAAACGGGCAAAATCGTGGATGTGTGGGAAACATTTAAAATATTTAAAAATTGAGGTTTAATGAATTTTCCCCGTGAAGAATGCTCACCACCGGATCGGTGAATGTATCCACAGAATAGACTCGGCTAATATTTGCCTTTGTTTCTTTCAACCTGAGGCTCAATCAAACTCGAATTTTCGTCCAACACAGGAGGTTTCGCCATCTTTTCGGGGAGGGCACCAAAGCACTCGATAAATGCGCCAGACTCTGTCAGATTTCAATCGATCGCTTCATTGCTGGAGACTTGGTGGGATTGGAATGTCACATTATATACAAACCCCCACTGGCAACTCTGACGGGGGGAGATCGGAATGTAAAACGCGGAAAAAGTCAAGAGCCCGGAGTGCGGGGGTTGATTCGCCAGCCACCAAGAGAGCGGGGGGGGATGCTTTCGAATGCGGCGTTTAAGGGGCAATAAAGGACAATGGGCACCCCTGGTTCCGCGGGATCCTATCCATCACACGCTGCGCCCGGGTTTGGGTTGTCCAGAAGGAGAGAGAGAGAGAGAGAGAAAAAAAAGAGGAAGGTTGCTCTTCGCGCAAGCTGGGCGCAGCTTTTTGCGCCACCGTCGCCCTCATTATTCACTAAACGACGTCGCTGCTCATTTCCCCCCACCATCACTATACCAACACCGATGGTTTGCTGCCAGAGTGGAATCGTTGTGAGGAGAGAAAGATGATGCAGGAAATATCGATTTAGTCCTTTCTCCTTTTTTAAAAAGATTTATCTAAATTTTTAGGGACCATCGAGATAAATTTTTTCAGAGATGATCGACGGATTTGATAATGAGCGAAGGTTGCTTGACGGATACCAGAGATACATCCTCAACTTTCTCATCAGTTATCATGTGAGATATTGTTTTTTTAACAAGATTTCCCCAGCAAATACAGCATAGACAAGAACTGCCTTATTTTTGAAGCTTACATCCCTGAGATTTTTCACTTCGAAAAAAAAAAAAAAAATTCTACACAAGAAGAAGAGTCTGGTGAAAATCGGCGAGGTTCTATTCTTTGCAAAATGGGAGAAACTTATCCTTGACAAATGAACAATATCTTGGCGTTTCTATGATGCACACTGTATTTTAAAGACCATTCCAAAACGTCAAGCAGCTGCTTTACCCGAAATAATGTTCAATATAAAAATGGTACCACACCATCTGTATATTCGATTCTATAAAACATTAAATAAAATGTCAAACGGATGATGAGAAAAGCATCAGAAAATTATATTGTAGAAACAAATAAAAAATACGCCTAACAAATCGAAAACATGGTTTCATGCCGCCTATTCAATATTTGTGAGGCTTGATTAAATTCGCAAAAATTAACACAGATATTGGATAAAAAGAAACTTTTATTGATAAGTTGGCAAGAGTATTTTGGAATACTATCGTGCGTCTGACAAATAATTCTTCAGAATCAAAGCAATCGACATTTTCAGTCTTCTTCTTTCTAAATTAAGTTACG
>CAJPEX010006280.1:0-13160 GCA_905338405.1 Notodromas monacha | reverse complement strand
TATTTACCCTGAACCTTTGTTCTTTATTGGTTGCGGAATACCTTTTTTTCTGGACTGAAAGCCTGATGGAAGGTCACTCTGACCAGGATTTAAGAACCAAGATGTATCATACCAGCAACTATAGCAGTAGCTTCTTGGTGCTCCAAAAATTGGGTGACCTGACCCCCTCCTCGCAGGCTGGAGATTGAAGAGGCCTAATTCTGACCTGGCTGGAGGTTGGATCAATGGGCATTTGGTGACTGCTGGGTGCATGACCATGGATTGCATGACTGGCAGGCTATGCCTAGTACCCCAGAATTTATCAGTCCAATTTGTGACACAAGTAACAATAATGAAAAAAAACTAAGCATGATCAGAAGAGCACAAGTCCGGGATAATTCAAAATATTTTTTAATCTGCAGAAGAATCTTTCTAAAAATGTATTCACTGCTGGGAAACATTTTTTCACCTGCCATAGGATTAGCACTGGAGTGAGTATTTTAAATAGAATGAATTTCACTATCCAAAGTTTTTATGGACTTTGGTCAGGTAACCAATTCTACATTCTTGTGACCTTTGGTTAACCAAAACACACAAGTGTGCGAAATTTTCTGGCCGTTTTTGCAAGAGCTACTGACCCACCATCTAAGGGTTCAAAAGCAACACATAAAGGCCTCGAACTTCTGAAAACCAATGAATGAAGGGAAGCTTTCATCCAATTTAATGAACCGTCTTGTTCATACGATTGGACCCAACACAAGGTAAAACTTGTCAAAATGAGGAATTTGGAACGAAGTACCCTACTCTCTGAAAAAAAGTAGGTTTAGTCACCTAAGTTTAGTTATCCATGTTATGAGTTTTTTTTGGTTTGACACAGTTTGGTCCAAATAAGTGGCTGGTCCCACTATCCATTGTTCCAACTAACTGTTTTCCAGTGAAATACTGTATTATGAGTTTACACCTGGAATATTTGAAGTCATTCCCCGCAAAATAAACTAAAATAATTCTTGTTTGTTATTTGGGATGTATGTAGTTGATAAACTATTTGCAGCTGAAAAATTGTCTTCCAGGTCACTGTTGTCTTGCTGTTCATGGGTTATATCATCATCGGATTATATGGAATCACTCAAATTGAACAAGGATTACAACTGAAGAACCTGGTTCCATACTCATCATATGTTCACAAGTTCTATGAGATTGGAGAGGATTACTTCAGAGATTATCCATACCAAGTACAGGTATGCAGGATTTTGTCCAATGCATAGATGCTTGGAGCTTCAAGAAAGTCAAAATTACCTGATTTTCAGTATATATTTTTTTCTGGAGCAGTGTTCCCCAAACCCTGATTCAGATAATTTTATTTGCCTGTCTCTGGGAAATTTCCTTTCACAAAATACATTTTTCAGAAGCAGTAATGACGTCTGTACAGTAATCCTTATCTGAAATTTTGGTAAGACTATCCCAGTTAAAATTATCAGATGAAAAATAAGATGTGGCTTACTTCTAAAAACACTCCACACAAATTTTCAAGTCGACTTTATTTAATAAGGTTTATAAGTAAGACTCTTTAGAAGGTTCTGGTCAACAGATTAAAAAGTTTCTGTAAGGTGATTTCGACGAAGTAACCAAGAACTTAAACTAAAACATTAGTTTCAATCACTTCATGGACTTTGCAGTGGGTCTAAAATATATCTGCTTGTCTGCTAACTTTGTACGGATATTTGCCAGATAGCAAAAAAAAATTTGAAATGTTGCAGGTCTGCAATATATTTTATGAAAATTTGCTGGTCCATGGACCCAAAAAGGTTCTGGAACACTGTTGAAGAGCAAGTTGTACATCTTTAATTATGTACAAGTACATCACAACTAAGAAAAGGTACCTGGCCAACTCAGCTGCTAGTTGGGCAAACCACAGTCACACACCCGCCAGCTGGTAAATACCAGTTTGTCCAACCACCAATCAGGGCAGTCCTTGGCCTCCCCAATCCCTGGCCCACCAAATCTTGGTATGGTCACCAAATTTTTGGGGCACCCCAATGATCAGGTGACTAGAATTGCATTGATTCTAAAATCCTGGTTGCAGTGACTTTCCATCAGTCTTTTATGGTGAGCAGAATTATTTCCTACCATAAATTATATTTTGTAAGAAGTTTATAATAATCCTAAGAAACTTTCAGAAAAAGAAAAACTTATCAAACACAACCTAAACTAACCTAACCTAACAATGCTGTCATGAGTACATTGGATCCCAGACAAGGGAATTGAATTGTGCAGCCATCAGTGTAAGGTTTTACGATGTGAAAATAAATTTATCAAGCCTTACACCTTGATTGTGAATTTTTAGCAGAGTTCCAGAAAGTCAAGATGTTCAAATTATGACAATTATAGCTGAATAAATAAAACACGGCAGTTGGCCGGGCGCGAACCGACCGGGATTTCTCCCACTAGCGCAGACCTTTCTTAGCCTTATAACAAGCAAAATTTCAGCATACACAATACAGGTTGAACAAGCAAACACACGTAAGCACACAGCAATACAACAGTTTTGATACAAGAACTTGCACAACACAATTTTTTTAGGAAGTAACGTTTTCAGCTCAGATATTCCAGGTGTGGATTTGAACTGAATTTTTATGTATGATAAAGAAGAAGACAATTTCCCGATTTGTCCAAAAAATACCAAACACCAAGTTTTCGTGCGCGAAAGAATAAAGTATGACACAGGATTTTTCAAGTAGAGCTAGATAGGTTTGAATTTTTGGCTCTCGAAATATTCAGGATACACCAAGTGACTGGCTGACGTTCTGGAGATTCACTGACTTGCTTGCGCAAAATTCGGGGGTTTTTATGTAACCTTCTCTGCCTGTTTTGGCGCGAAATTTTTAGGGGAGAAACACCCAGGTGCAGGGTGTTTTCGAAGTTTTGTAAAAATGCCAGATGTTGGCAGTTTTGATAGTAAATTTTTAGTGCTGTTTTCGTATTTGTTCGAGCATGTTTTCCCGTCACCGGGTGTAGGTTTTATTAGCTCGACAGCATTTTTCCGGCGCCAGGAAATTACCCCAGGAGATCGGTTTTCTGGGGGAGTTCGAGATTTTTTGACAGCTCGACATCGTTTGGAATAGGGAGACAAATGGGTTTCCTTGCAAGAGGATACTTTTCGGTTATTTTGCCGGCAGCTGGCAGTGTTTTTATCTAGTCTTTTAGTGCTGACAGTTTAGCTGAAAGAGAATAATTTCCTTTCCTTTTCAGGAGGGTGCCGATTTTACAATCGGCTCGAATTGCCCTGGTTCTGGGTGCTGTCTTTTTCCCGCTTTTTTCCTTTTCAGGATTTTTGCTGATTTTGGCTGTTGGCTTATATTACCCCGGTTTTTGGGGAACGACTTTTCCTTTCTCTTTTTATCTTTTTTCTGCGCATCCCGAGATGCGCGATTAAATTTCAAGTCACCGTCCTCCCCCTGCAGACGGCGGCATTTGTTGCCGTCAAAAGAAATTTCGTACANTAGGGAGACAAATGGGTTTCCTTGCAAGAGGATACTTTTCGGTTATTTTGCCGGCAGCTGGCAGTGTTTTTATCTAGTCTTTTAGTGCTGACAGTTTAGCTGAAAGAGAATAATTTCCTTTCCTTTTCAGGAGGGTGCCGATTTTACAATCGGCTCGAATTGCCCTGGTTCTGGGTGCTGTCTTTTTCCCGCTTTTTTCCTTTTCAGGATTTTTGCCGATTTTGGCTGTTGGCTTATATTACCCCGGTTCTCGGGGAACGACTTTTCCTTTCTCTTTTTATCTTTTTTCTGCGCATCCCGAGATGCGCGATTAAATTTCAAGTCACCGTCCTCCCCCTGCAGACGGCGGCATTTGTTGCCGTCAAAAGAAATTTCGTACAATCAGAATGCAAGTTTAGAATAAGAACTCAACCTCTTTTTCAGAGGAGTTCATTCTCATTGCTTAGTTCATCAATTGGCTGTTAATTCAATATAATGGCAGAGTCAATTGTTAAATTGGTTGGTTAGCTCAGAATAATAATTGATTAATTTAATTTAGGTTAAGAGGCCCTTTAACACTAGGTTATGACTTCTGGACTTCTCCTCTCAAAGAGGAATGAGGGTTTTTATACCCAGGTGCTTTGACTGGCTCAGGATTGGCTGATTCACGCAAAATCAAAGAAGTGAAAACCACTTCTTGTCCTTGAGTGAGGCTCAGTGAGTCTTGCAAAAATGGGCGAGGCTCACTGGCCTCAGAACCAACACGTTTTTGGGGTCCAGTTTCCACCGGATGCTGGAGCTGCGTAGCTTCGGTCCGCGACAAATGCTAAAATTGCTGAAATTTTGTAAAACAAATAACCTGATGCAGGAAACGATTCTGCTCACAAAAAGCTCAAAAGTAACTGCAAAGAGGATTTCAGAATCAACGCCAGTCTAGTCACCCAATTGTTGGGGGTTTGGTGGCTGGGGATTGGGGAGGCCCAGGACTGCCTTGGCTGGCAGTTAGACTGACCAGGGTTTGCTGGCTGGCGGGTTCGCGACGGTGCTTTGCCTGACTGCTGGTGGCTGACCCGCACCCTAATCCAATTTCAATTTATATTCCAAGCTTGGTACACAGTATCTTAATGCGTCACTCTTGTTCAGATGGTGATTACAGAGCCTTTGGATTACTCAGACCCTGTGGTGCAAAAAGAGGTTCTCAGCTGGTTAGAAAACGCGCAGCAAACACGATATATATCAAAATATCTCAGTATATTCTGGCTCAGAGACTTTCTGCGTTACAATGCTACTGGTGCTGTTTTGACGGACATTTCGGATCCCAGGAACTTCACCACTGAACTTCGATCAGTTGAGTATATGGACGTCATTCACTTGAGCATGAAATGTGATTTCGCCTGAGGAAAACCTTCAAACAACCCGAACAAAATGCAGCAAGATAAGATGGATCCTCATGCTATTTCAGCTAAATAGCTGTGCTTGTTAATTTCATGCAATTATGCACGCAAACAATTCACATTCAAGGCAAAAGTTTACAGATTAGGTTTAAAATTTGTGTTCGGTCGCCTCTGGTAATCAGTGGGATTGTTATCTTCGGATCGGTCAGGTTTTATTTATGTAATAAATGTGGTAGCATCGCAAGATTATTTACCTATTCCTTCTATAGAAATCCAATAAAATCTTACGATGGAAATGTTTTGAATTTTTCATAACTCACCCTAGCCCCAACGAAAACGAAAACAGTGAATGCAAGTACAGCATCTCAATTTTTTCATCCAGTTTTTGTTCAAATTGGAAAATCTGCCAATGAAATACTTCCTGGACGTTGTGTTCGGTCAAGGAAACGACTCAAACATTATCGTGGCCTCGAGGGCAATTGTGCAAGTAGTCGACCTGGAAAATTACAATGATGGCGCAGTGTTGATGACTGATCTGAGGAGGGTCTGTGACTCTGCGCCTTTTGACTCTGTCCCTTTCATGGAGTACTTCGTGTTCTTCGACCAGGTGACGCTCCTATTCAATTGCTAGTCAATTGTTTAAATTTATTTCACCAAATGACTTTTTCAAAGCAGGTAAATTTTATGTGTCTCTTTTTTTTATCAACTGTGTATATATAGTATTTTCAGTATGTTTTCTGACTATTCTGATTATTTGCCATGTACCAGGTGGGCCAAGAAAAAGGGAACCTATTTTATACTTGAAATAGCTTGGTAGCAAATTGAGCTGTGAGTCCGCATCAAGTGACAATGAAAAAACTACCAAATGGAAGATGGTTCATTTTTCTTGCAAATGCAATGCAGTTTCATGGTTTCAAGTGCCACAGAAGGGTTACAAGAACCATTTAAAGGAAAACTTTCACCAAAAAAAAAAAGGGTTTCAGGAAACTTTTTCTACTAAGCTGCTCTTCTGGAGAGCTGTTTCCATGAGTAAAGGAAATGCAGGATGCCAAAATTAAACCAGAAAACGCCATGCTGTCCTGCTGAGCCTGCACACATTCCAAAAATTCAGAAGGAGGGGGGAGAAGGGTGTATAGGGAATTGGCAAGAAGGGTGGGTAGCTGTAAGGCTCCCATCATACACGCGTGCTGCTCCTGTTGGTGACCCACTGGATGCGCTTCTTTTTTTTCTGGGTGACCGGATTGCTCAAAATTGATTTCACTCAAGATCAGTTCAATCTAAATAATTGTCATTCAAAATAAGTTTCAGCAATCCAGTTATTCAAAAAAATTGCATGCAGTGGTTCCCTGGGAGCCTCACAGCATCCTACCTTTTGAAATGCCTTCCCCCTTCTCACTACCTCCTTCTGAATTTTGGGAACAGGTCTACTGTATTTTGCTCACCAAGACAGCCTGACGTTTTCTGTTTTAATTATTGCATCCTGCATTTCCTTCACTCATGAAAACAGCTCTCCTGAAGAGCAGCTTAGTGGAAAAAGTTTCTCGGCAACTTTCTTTTCTAAAGTTTTCACTCAAATGGTTCTTGTGACCAATATGTGGCATATGAAACCATAAAACAACATGACATTTGAAAAATAATGAACAAGATATCATTTGGGGATTTTTTATTGTCACAGCTTAATTTGCTACCAACTATTTCAAATCAATTTGTTTTTTTTTTTGGACCACCCTGTATATTGGCACAGCTCATCATCCCAATAGGGTACATATTGTCTGATGTATCTTTTCTATGGTTTGCAGCCTAGAAATGCCATTTTCATGAGCGTTTTGGATTAAGTTTCCCAAGCATGAGAAGTGATTGAAATTTTTCCTGTGGCCCCATTTCATACTTCCTTCCTGCAATTATTACTGTATGGAGTATGGAGTGATGAAAATGTGTCCATAATAATTTTCCAAGAGTGTGTACATCAAAATACCATATCATACCAAAGCAAATTTGATCCTGCAGTGGATTTATGGCAGAATTTTCATTTATTTTACACGTCTAGTTCCTCCTCATTCAATCCGTAACCACGCAGAACGTGATGATCGCAGCAGTGACAATGTTTGTAATCTCAATGATGCTGATCCCGAACCCTGTTTGCGCCATTTGGGTCGGGTTCTCCATCGTGTCGATCGAGGTCGGTGTTGTGGGGTACATGTCACTTTGGGGGGTCGATCTGGACGCCATCTCCATGATCACAGTCATCATGTGCATCGGTTTCTCTGTGGATTTTTCAGCACACGTGTCTTATGCATATGTCAGCTCAGAGGGATTAACTGGGAAGTGAGTATACAACAAAGTGCAGATTATAATTATATGCGACAATTTTGAAAGTATTATAAGAAAAAATTGTATCTCTTTAGTCTGTGTACAGTGTTCAATATAAGAAATTATTAACCCGCGACGATTATTATTTTGAGCATTATTTTTCTCCGAGGTGTGCATTACTTTTTTTTTTCAAAGAGATTTGAATTATTTATTTTAAGGGTTTGATCTGCAAAAGTTTTTATGAAAAATTAGCCTTTCTCGGGCAAATTTTTTTCCAATTTTTGTTGTGCCAAGGGCTGAATGTTGCAGCATATTATGCTTTCATGTAATAAGTGCAACATTTTCAATCAAGAATCGTGGCAAAAGAAATTGCCATGCATTTCATGATTAACACAAGCAAAATTTGCAATTTAAAAGAATTTTTCCTGAAAAAAATGATACTGCTATTTACTCTGCGTGAATGAGCTAAAGAACATATCATACACGAGTATAGATATATATTTGTGAATTGCATAGGATATTTTGAAAACTCTTGCGCTCAAACCCCGTGTGAAGTTTAAAATTTAATTTCAAAATAGCGAAGATATAAGAAAAGTATTCAATCTGTTGAGATGAGTACTTGACAGCACTGTCTCACGTAATAAACTCAAATGGGTTTTATTTTTGTGAGAAATTTGAGTGAAGGATATCGCCAGTTTTCATCATAGAATGCGTTTATTTCGGAAGAATGCTAAACCACCGGTACAAGAACATTTTATATTTCCCCTTTATTTTTTTTTTTTTACGAGGAATCAATTCTACTCTACCCGACAAACATTCTTCAAGTTCATTTCACACGAATAATATTAAAATATAACCAGCACCTGCCAAAAAATAATTTAGTCCATCGTCATTCAATAAAGAAAACAAAACTGAGCAATCAAATTGAAATTACAGTATTTCATTTTCTTTTTTTTCAGAGAGAAACTTCAGGAAGCCCTGCACCACATGGGACTACCAATTGTCCAAGGCTGTTTATCCACATTTCTCGGTTGTTTTCCTATTTTGTTTGCGCCGTCTTACGCCTTCTACACATTCTTCAAAGTCACGACACTCGTGATGCTTTTTGGGACTCTGCACGGACTTATTCTCCTCCCCGTGCTTTTTTGCATTTTCACCAGCAACAAGCATGAAAAGAAAAGCCAGGAAAACAACGTTCAGCAGTCAAACGGTTTAGAGAACCAGAGTTTCGAATTCCAACTGTGAGAGAACCACTGCTGCTGTTGATTATATGTTTTATGGCCAAGTCAAACTTCGTTTCAAGTTAAACTTCAAAGGAGCAACAAAGAGATTCAACTTATGGACGAGGTTTCCAGTTATGGAAACAAGCATTTCTGTTGGGGAAAGGAACAAAGAATTACAGGAAATTGTAATTCGTGATATTCTGTTAGACCTAAAATGTCTTCTTGAAGGAGTTCACAGGATACTGAACATGGAAGCAAGGGTTTGTTTGCCCATTTTGTCTTTCACTTCCTTTCAAAATGCATAAATTAAAATTTTTGTTGAATCTCTCTTTCCTGTGTTGATAAAATAATAGTCGCAGGGCCTCCAGAAAATTTGAGTTATGAAGGTTTGGTGGAAAAGCCTTGTTTTAATGGGATTAATCGAACAGCGGGGCTTCAAAGAATTCAACTTGAAATGAATTCGACTTGGGGAGGTGCGAGTTTTCGAGGTTTTGACTGTACAAAGGAAACCGGAGCAATTGTATGTGCGAAAGTAAAACGAATTGCATCTGGATGAGAAAAAAACGAAGTCCAAAATTTTTCATTTCACATATGTAACTGACAACAAAAATTTATCTCAGGTTGCCTGTCGAATTCGGCTCATCAATAAATTCATAATAGAGGATTTTTCTCAATCGTAAGCCACTGATGCAGGATTTTCTGGTCAAGGGAACTCGTCCTTGTATAATATAAATCCGCTTGTCCACGTGTTAACTTATAATTTTTTTTTCTTGCAGAAGGGAACCCATAAAATAACTTGATGCACTCCCTCACAACTGATTGAGTTCGCTGGACGTACCACAAAATGCGAAAATACTGCACCCCACCATCACTGTTTTTTTTTTGTCAAATGTTTTCCTGCCTCTTTATGATGATGAGGACAAGAATACCAATTTGTTGAAATGTCATCTTGGAAACTGTTTCTTTGCCGTATTTCTTCATCAGCTTTAATGAAAATAAGCTCCACAGAATTTATTTGAAATATTAGGTAGGTATTTTTCTTCCAGAGTTTCATAGAGGCCAGCTTCTTGGTGAAGACCATATGCATTATTTACAGAAGAAAGCTAATGAAAACAAAGGGATATGAACAAATTGAGACAAAGAATTGGAGAATGGAAAAATTGAGACAGAAAATTTGAGCCAGGCACATCTTGAGACAGGGACAATTTGAAACAGGGCCAATTAAAGACAATAACAATAATTTGAGGTGGTCCCAAAGGAAATGTGCAGTGTGCACACACAATCATTTTCTTCTACACATTAATTTTTTGTCTCTTTTGCTTCAACTTAATTTCCTTTCCTGAATTTTTGAATGTCATGCTTTTGAATTTGAATAGTTTTAATATGCTTTATTATACATATTCCCTATACTTTATAATATTTGTGAGACATCAATTTACTATATGTTTTGATGTGTTTTACGTGTAATACAGTCTACAGTATATAGTACCTTGCTGTACAACCGCACCGCACGACTGATCCGCCCAAGGACCACCAATTAAGAACCTTAAAAAAAGTCCCACCATTGTCCTGCCTATACCCACCATTTGTTGCTAGGTGGGAAACTCCAATTTTGACCTGAATTTTTTTTTTCACCATTCAGGAAATGCCCTTCTAACTTTTTTTTACATTCTTGCAGAGAATTAAGTGAGAAAGAAAGTGAAAGTTAATACTTTAGTAAAATTGAAGATGGCACTAAAGAATGCCAAAAAACAGGAGAAATCTATCATCCATTGGGAAATTAATTCTCTTTCTGTCTCACTTGATTCTCTGAAAAAAATGTACAAAATAAGTTGGTAATCCAATTCCTGGCACACAAAAATTCACATCAGAATTGGAGTTGTCAGCCTAGCAAACGTTTTCTGGCCTTCCCTTGAACTAATAAGTACTGCTGTATACTGTGAAACAAAACAAAAAATATGATGTTCTTTATTCCTCTCAAAAAATGGTTGTTTATCAAGCATTTTTGTTGAGGGAAAGTGAGAAGAACAGAAGGAAATTGTAATTGGTGATATCCTTGGCCTAAAATTGCCTAAATTGATAGGAATTGTACTTCATGCAGAAGTGACATCTATGCAGAATGGCAAAGGAGGCGCAACTCCTGCTTCACTCATGGATGTCGCATATGCATGAAGTACAATTGCTTTTAATTTGCTGGATTATTTTTTAAAGACAGCAACGCAATTTAGTAAGGAAAAGCATTTGAATGAATTGTAGCAGTGTTTTCAGGGATCTATGCTTTCTGATTTGAAAATTTAGACAACTTTTTACATTTTTCTGTCATAATTTTTTTCAGGAACCAATTAAAGTGATTTCCCTTATACCTTAAGGGAAAAAGAGTTCCACGATACAACTGTTTCACCCAACAACCACCATACAGGAACAAATTATGGTCATTAGGCAAGGCACCACTGTATTACAACTGTTCAAGAGAGGAAGGAAAGCAAGGGGAATTTTTTTGTTTCAAAAACCCCCCAAAAATACCTTTGGCTATGCTCATGGGACGTTAATTCATACTACCTTTTGACTGAACACTGAACATTGATATTTTTTCATAATTTTCTCTCTTTCAATATAAGATACTGGGGAGAAACACAGGAAAGTCTTATTAAAAGGCGTCAGTCTCAAATAGTTTCTGTCTCAAAACATCTCAAATTCTCTTGGTTTCAAAATGTATCTATCTTTGNATTTGTCACCAATGTAAAAGGAGTATGAATAACACAAGTTGATGCCTCTTCTGGGATATCATCAGGTTAATGCTGAGAACCACGTGCTAATGATCTTATAAAAGCGCAGGATGATCTTTAACATGACATTTATGACATCTAATAATTGAAAATATGTTTTTTATTATATTACACCTACCTTTTATTGAAAACTGTGTGAATAAAGTGGAAGCTTTTCTGGAAACCTTGCTGATTCCCCCATGAAATCACCTGATATAAAATTCATATTCAAACAAAATCTTATGAAACAGCTGTACTCTTTTTCAGATATTTTATAAGAAGATATTACTTGCATAGACTATATAGGCACAATTATATATGTGCAAAAATCAAATATACAGTATTCAGTATTATTCAATAGACAATATATGAATGCATCATTAAAGAAGCAATAAATTTGAGCTTTGCATTTTTTTTGTGACTTCCACTCTAAAAAAAACAGACTCAATTTCCAAACAATTCTTTGCACAAGCTTATTTTTTCAGCAATAAAAACCCACAAGTACACCTTCATTCATCTCTATATACGCTCAAGTACATACCAGCACCCATGCTTATAGTTCCACAAAATCTGGCAGGACACATGATGACACTGAACCCAGGTTTGACTGCATTTCTCTGTGCAAAACTTTACCCGAGGTTCGTTTTCGACCTCTTCTCCTCAAAAACAAATTTAGAGGACTTTCAATAAATTCCGCGGAATTTTGTTTTTACCACTCCCAAAGCCAAAACCAACCTTGTTTTTGACGAACACTTACAAACATTGTCAGATTAACAAAGGGTTTTTTGACAAGCAGCAGTGCAGTCCGACTAAGTCAAGAATGACGAAGCTTAGCGGAAATACAGCTGATATTTATATAACATTCCTTATTGCATGCGTCAAGTGCACTTGCTATCCATAAAGTGCACACGTTCGTCTGTAAAACCTGTTGTTTCATCCTTGGTCGATATCAATGAATCAGAAACACAAAACCCATGACGTTTCCAACTTACATTTATTGCATGCGTCAAGTGCACTTGCTATCCATAAAGTGCACACGTTCGTCTGTAAAACCTGTTGTTTCATCCTTGGTCGATATCAATGAATCAGAAACACAAAACCCATGACGTTTCCAACTTACATCCAACGCACATGCCTGAATATAGTGTTTGTGTCCCCCGCTGAACGATAAGATAAGAAGAATCGAATCTTTCTGTCTTTTTAAGCAGGAAATGAACAGTTTAACTTGTGCTCCATATTGCTCACTCACGCTTTTATAGGGCCGAAGCGTAACACGTACTTAAATAATGTTTCCGCTTTTTCACGGTCAGCTTACCCGTCGGACACCTTTTGTGATTTGTGCATCTCAGGTTTCGTGTAATTAAGTGGCAGATGCATCACAGTTTTATGAATTTCCTTGAGGAAAAGGGAATTTGTGCAAGTTTTCATTCCCCGAAATCGCCCCGGAGTTTTTACGCGAAATTGGACAAAAAAATAGTGAATTCTCGTATACACTGAAATTTAGTACACGAATTTCTTTGGTCGAATTAAATTGTGGGAAAAATTACATCTAGTAGCATTTTAGGGGCAACAAAAACTTTGGCACTTATTGAAAGAAGATTTATAATTTCTTTTTGCAATGTTTGGAAACAATTAAGCAAAAAATATTGGATCACGTGCAACTGAACTGCAATATTTTCCTGTGGATATCATGCATTCAATTTTCCCGGCGGTACTTTGAAATTTGAAAAATTAATAGAATATGGCCTATATTCATTTAAAATGAAGTCAAGTTTCACCTAATTGTTTTACTTTCTCTGTTAAGCGCAATTCTCATCCTCGTAAGAATTGAAATTTCTTGCAATTTGTCAATTAGAGTTTGTCAAAAGAGCTAGTGTCATGTTTCAAGGGGATGTAAGATAATGCAAATAGTAATGGTTTAGTATTTCAATACGCAAGATCAGCTAGTAATTTATTTGAACAAACAACATCACAATTATTATGACAAAATCAAGTAATTAGGATCTATTC
>CAJPEX010006278.1:0-13173 GCA_905338405.1 Notodromas monacha | reverse complement strand
TCGGTGAATCTTAAACAAATGCTTACTATTACGTCTAACAGTAAGTTTGTTACCGACCTCGAATCTTGGAATAACTAATTCTATCCTGGGTTTTCACAATTGTCTTCCGCGTACTTTGCGGGCAAAAATATTTTTAGCAGTTAAATAAGTAAGCACCAGGATCTCTGCTGAGAGGCAAACAATATGTATTTCGGTGCACAACAGTCCGCGAGTGAGTCAGGACACGAATGCTGAATAGTGTAGGACAGTACATTGAGTTTTAAAGGTGGGCAGCCAACAGGTTTCGCAACTCGCTGGCTGGCCCCAAAAGAATAGATGTACACACACACATGTATGACCGCGAGAGGACAGCAAGCTCGATAGCTAGCTGGCCGCAAAGCAGGTGCGCGTGACGGGCGTATGCATATTTGTATGCATAAGAAAAGAAAAAGAAAAAGAGCAGGGTGCAATCAAACACGTAGAGAAAATAGGAGTCAGCATATGCTGCTCGTAAAAATAATTTTGGATCACAAATCACCCCACACAAAAAGAGAACTCAAGCTCCCCCGCACAAGTGCATTGAGAGCTAATTAGTTCCGTGCGGCACGTTTTCTTTCAAGAACGTGAGGAAATGCATGAACCTTGCATACCAGGACCCTTGCTGCTGGTATGCCATACCAGCAGCCAGATGACAACACTGATGTTGGCTCTGAGGTTGACTCTCAAAATGTCACCCTCCTCAGACAGGTCTGATCTCTGGTAGGTGTTTGATCTTTGTGACCAATTGAATGTTTTGAAATTCTCTTTGTGTTTTTGCTATTCCTCTTCTTTTTCGTGAAAAATTGTAAAAAGATGTTAGCTTAAGCCCGTTTGCGCGTTTTTTCGGCAATAAAACAATTTGAATTCGCGGATCGCTACGCATGCGGAGCTATTGGCGATATTGGCGATTTTGCGGAGTTCGCAAACTTTGGTCGCGAAAATCAAGGAAATTGCGTAACGATGCCTACTAAAAACGTTTTTTTGGGCATTTCTAGGCAATAAACAACAAGTTCGTGCAAAAAAATTGTGGAAGAGCCGTCAAAAATCTCGCGATGTGGCTTAACAAGGCAAGTCCCTTAGACAATTTTTCAAATCCCCGGTAAACGTAAAATTTCGATATTTTCCAGTTCGGTTTGCTGTGTTGGTGTCTCGTGAGTGCGAGTCATCCGGTTTCGGGCAGGTGTGGCGTCCAAGATGGCGCCTTCATCTGTTCAAACGTTTGTGATGAGGACGTTTCGGACTCGGAGGCTTTTGGGTTCGGAGTGGACTTTGTGGGACGTGTTTCGGACCTGAACTGCATGCGGTTTTACGGTCTTTTGGTATGTTGAAGGTAGATGTCGCTAGTTGATCGGTGAAAAATGACGCTTGATGTTATTTTGGTTCCTAGAGCGTTAGACTGTATGCTCGAACTCGCTGCGTCGGGAAGATAACACCGGCGATTTGCAGGGTTGTTTCGCCCTGGGAATTGTGCGGGGGTGTTGCAGATAAAAATCCAGCAGAGGTTTTTCGGACCCGCACTTCAGCGTTGTTGACAGACACCATGACGGTTTCAGGAACGTTGACAGGTCAAAAAGTAGAGGTTTCCACCACAGGTGAATTAAAGTAAATTAATTTACTGCTCGGAAATATAAAAATAACCTATTTTCCAGAGCTGACCATAAAACAGACCTCGTTTTCTGTTCCTGTGGTGCCTGAGATTGAAAAAACTTTGGAAAAACCCAGTGCAGGGGCGGTGGGTTATTCCCCCATTTTAACCGCATTAACCATGGTACCTGAAGTCCCCCTGAACCCGACTAATGTTTCCGTGACCTTTGAGAATGGTACAGCCAAGGTTACGGCGGAAGTTTCTGGCGCGGTAATTTTGGATTGGGTTTTGGCTACCTTTAGTGGTTTGGGAATGACCGCTTTGGGACTTCTTAGTGCCTTAGGGTTGTACTGCCTTAGGAAAAAGGTACGTTGGCTGTTCTTTTTGCCAATAGGGTTTTTACTAAAAATAGTTTCTTGTCCCTTCTTTCTGCCACTAACAGTGCTGTAAAGCCAATAAAAGAGTCACTAACAAGAAACCAGAAGAGGTTGAGCTTTTTAAAGTAAAATCGATGATAATAAATGAAAACTCTGACGATATTTATGGAAAAAGTTTTCCACAATTCCAACAAAATTTTGCATCGATTAGAGCTCGATCTCCCAGAGTTTCTACTTTCAAACTGGGTTAGAAAGCATGCGGCTTTTTAGTTTTGCTTGGGCGTTTTTTGCTATTTTTGTATCTTTTTAGCCTTGGTTGCGCCGGGCGCTTTTAGCCTGGAGGACCCGGAGGACGAGATCAATTCTTTGCCACCCGGTGTTCAAAACGAGGGCAGAGTTGGAGAGATCGTCGCCATCGTCCATTGAGAACGCGATCTTGGACCCCGTTTTCGATTTCGTTGAGGCATTTGGCGCGATAGATTTTGACGCGATATTAAACGAAAGCTTTGATTCAGACTAGGTTTCGGTTAGTGGCGGTTGAGTGCATTCGTGAGCTTTTTTAGGCTTTGTACAAGCTAGGAGGCAGCAAATAAGAGAGGCTGTTGCTTGTAACTGGTTCTTTTTTAATGTTGCCTTTTAAGTAGATAATGACAACACACCAGTGGTTGTATTCATTTTCAGCCTTGGATACATACTCGGTTTGGGGGCCACTCGGACAGGAGTATTAGTAGGAACAAGTTCGATTGTAGCACCCACATCATGCATATCAATTGCCTCTAAACGCCTTCTTTGTTTAATTACATACCTTACTTTGGCGATACAAAAATATAGGATAAACGCCAAAATCAGGGTTAATAAAATGATTAAAATGATAAGATAAATGTACCCATTGTCTCAAAAATGTATTTGTAAAGCGCTAATGTCTTCAATAATGTTCTTAACAGTTGGAATTATAGTGGGGATTTCATTAACCGCATTAATTTTGATATTTTCCAACTTGGGCGTATGGTCTTTAAAAGGCCCATTGACAATCGTATAGCGACAATTTTCCTTAAATTGGATGATACCAGAATAAGGCATTTCGTACAAGTTTTCGGTGGCAGCGGTCTGCTTTTCTTCTGACCCTGCACAATATTGCGTAATCCTGCCCTTGTCGTTATCAATAAAAGCAAAGTCATCTCTGTCTAATTGAACCACAAAATTGTCAGGAATGTTTGTAGCTACCAGGGGACATTTTACTTTAATTGATGATTCTAAGTCACCTCTTTGAATAGCTTGTAAACATGGGTCTGCTGGACGAATTGGCGGTTGACGGAAACGACAAATTCTACATTCTGCATGTCCAGTTTGTGGTAGACATATGGGCATTTTGTCTAAATTTAAAGCGAAAAACTTTGACTTTTGAGACAACAGGTAGGGTTGCAAAATGTTTACCTTCATCCACTTTGGCGTACCCATGTACGTGTCTTCTGCAACAGGCACGTTGTGTATTCTCGATAGTTCATAACAATCACTTGTTCTTAAAATGGGCACAACGATGGTAATCCGAAAGAAACACATTTCTTCTAAAATACCCTTTTCATCACAATTTTCAGCTGTTCCCAATGACAATGGATGCGATCTTAATATTGTCATTAATTCTTGCGTCTGGAATTGAGTCGCTGAGGGTTTGCTCTCTGCATCTATTAGTTTCGTCAAGGATTTTTCTAGTTCTTCGTTTGAAATTAGCGTACTGGGGAATTGGAATCTATGCAACAAATCGATGTCTTGGATCAGGGAAATGATGACATCAGATATTTGAGTCAATTCAAGGCTCAAACTAAGGGCTCTGATCCAATGATCTACAACATCGTCATTTGATGCGTTTAAACTTTGAGCTAAAGTTAAAGTGGAGTCAAAAAGATTGTTTCCTTCAATGCAAAAAGGAGACGCTGCATTAACCAAAAGTCTTTTTGCTGGTATGATATTTTGAGTTAATTCTTCTTTCCTTCTAGAAAGTAGAGGAAGCAAATCTAAATATGAAAAATCCTTGGGGAAATTCTTGACGAAACTCTTTAGTCGCTGTTGCAAATTCTTTAAGAGGCTCCCGAAATGTAAACTCTTCGTTTTTAACATATCCAATGACACATCTGACATTACATTAACGGTTTCCTTTGCAGCACGAGCTGCTGCATTAACCAGAAGTCTTTTTGCTGGTATGATGTTCTGAGTTAATTCTTCTCTCCTTCTAGAAAGTAGAGGGAGCAAATCTAAATATGAAAAATCCTTGGGGAAATTCTTGACGAAACTCTTCAATCGTTGTTGCAAATTCTTTAGGAGACTCCCGAAATGTAAACTCTTCGTTTTTAGCATATCCAACGACACATCAGACATTACATTAATGGTTTCCTTCGCAGCACGAGCATCGGTAAAAGTTTTGATGGCTGTTGAAATATTTCTTGAACTTCTAATTAGGAGTCCAGCATCTATCGTAGTTTCCAAAGTCCAATAACTAGAAGGGGTGCATATTGGGAACATTTCTTCCAATACTACTCCAATATTACCGGGGAAATTACGAAGAGGTGAAGCCTTATCGAAACGGTTAATGTTCGATAGGGTTCCTTTCTCTTGGTCCGGTATTTCTTCTATTTCTAAAGAACAAACAGCAGTGGTTGCCAAGAGAAACAAGATATATTTCGAAAGATCCATTTTACTCCACTTAGAAAAATTCACAGTACGTTGCTCCGTTCGAAAACGTACTCAGACTGCTGTATCCAAGCTCATGCGCATATGTTGATGCAATCAATGTCTGTCTGGTGTCCTTCGTCGACGCGTCCGTGGGCTGGCTTGCTGTTTGGGACGGGAACGCAACGTTTCTTTCCTTGCGTTCTTTTCTGTGTCCTTATCGTCCTCCTTTCTAGCTTCGCCTCTCGTCCTAGATGGAACGATGTTGCGCTCGTCCAGCCCTTTCATGGGGCCCAATTGGGACGGCTTTTTTAGTCGACGGAGCGGCTTCAAAAAGTTTCGCTTGGGTTTTACCCGAACAAAAACTTGCTCATCACCTGCTGTTGCTCCATCCGGTTGATTTCCATCGAGGTCGACTTCACCAAGTTGTGTCTGTTCTCTCTGGCTCTCCATTTCTCTGTCTGCATTTTTATGCTGGTCGCGCTCTAGCGATGGCCTCGGTGTGCTGAACACCGGTGGTTTCCCTCCCTGCATTACCGTATCGGAGAGGGTAGGGAGTGACTCGTTACTCCCAGAGAGGTCAAAGAACCGACCAACTTCGTCCGTGATGTCGGACATCAAATCCTTTGTTCTTTTCAAAATGCCAGGTTTTTTCGGGCTAGGCGATGGAACAATTGTTTCATCGAAACTCATTAAATCAGGAGCCGAAACAAAGCTGTCATCCGTATTGGTTTCTTCGGATACATCAGTGACTTCGGTTTCTCCTGATTCTGAAGCATTGCTAGATGGTCCCAATTCAATTTCGTATTCTCTTGTCTCTTGAGTTTGGGGAGTGGGTATTTTTTGGGTTGAGACTTCTTGCTCATCTACATAGTCTTCATCAGCAGATTCTCCAGATGACGTTATAGGAGAAGGTACCGGCGATGCTTTTCTGATGTGGTACGGACGGACATAACTAATATGTACAACGTCTGTCCAATCAGGTTGAGTGTCGTCTTGAACCCTTATTACTACTGGATTGATGACTTCGATGACCGTATAAGGTCCCTTGTATTTAGGGGACCATTTTCTACCCACATACGTGGCTTGTTCATGCCTACGTATCCAAACTTTATCTCCCTTGCTGTATACAGTGCCCTTTTTGTAGGTGTTTAATCTTTCCAAATAAGAAGCCTGATTTTTCCTGATGGCTTCTAGGGCACGTTTTCTCACAGCTTCGATATGGTCTTTCCGGGCATCGTATTCCTTGATGTCGGAGAACTTATCTAAATCCATATAATTTGGAATCCAGTAAGTTCTAGGCTTTATCCCGGTGACTATTTCGAAAGGAGAGGCCTGAAGTGCCTCATGTTTAGACGAATTATGCACCCATGCTGCATATTTTAATAATTCGTCCCACGTTTGGCGATTTTCTGGATCGAGGTACAAAGCTAAATATTCGTGTAGTTCTCGGTGAGCACGCTCGTTTTGGCCATTTCCCTGGGGACGATACGCAGTTGTCGTGATCGTTTTAGCCCCAATAAATCGAGCCATATCTCTAAAAATGCTGCTCAAGAAATTTGTACCACGATCAGTCAATATTTTTCGAGGGGGTCCAAAAAGACAGACCCAATCGCTCAGAAATAGCCTTGCTGTTACTGCAGCAGAGGCTTCTCTCATGGGCGAGAAAACTATCCACCTGGAAAGTCTATCCTGGATCACTAGGATGTACCTATTTCCTTGAGAACTGCTGGGGACTGGTCCCACTACGTCTAGACTGACTTCTTCGAAACAGTTTTTCGGAATCCCCGTTGTTAAGTAAGGGGTTCGATGGGCGTAATTTTTATTTTGTTGACATATAGTACAAGTTCGTATATACTGTGCCACATCTTTTTCGAGATTTGTCCAGGTGAATTCTTGACGTATTGCGAAAACGGTCCTGTCAGTTCCACTGTGTCCCATAGCCGGAGGATCATGGAATTGCTCTATGATCAATTGTCGGAGTTTAGGGGGTACCCAGATTCTTTGTCCTCCCTTTTCTGTTTTGATAATTAATCCATTTTCGCTCCGATAATTTTCTCCTAATGGAACTTCCTTGTACTCAGCAGTCTCCTGTTGAATTAGGTCTCTGGGAATATAAGGTAACAAATCGGTTCTCTTGAAAGCTGGGGACAGATACGCGCACAATTTCTTTTCAGGGGGAAATCTACTCAGTGCATCAGCATGAGGAATACTCAACCCCTTACGGTATTCTACCGTATATTGATACTCGTTGAGCGTGGTGAACCACGCTATTGCGCGTCTGCTGTCGCTGCTTTTCTGACGACTCAAGTAAGGTATGGCGATATGGTCAGTTCGAATGACAAAGCGATGTCCCCACAAATAGGAACGAAACTGACTAACCCCGTAATATACCGCTAACAATTCTCGATCTGTATTTGGGTATCTTCTCTCGGCATCATTTAAAGTTCTCGAGGCGCATCCTATTAAAACCTCTTTCTTTTCTTGCCTCTGCGTGAGGATCGCTCCCAACGCATAGGCAGATGCGTCTGTTGTTAAAATGAACTCCTTTTTAAAATCAGGAAAAGAAAGGATTGGGGCTGACATTAAACATTTGGCTAGACAGTCCATAGCGGTTTGCTGGTCTTTAGTCCAGGCAAATTCTACGTCCTTTTTCAGAAGGGAATATAAAGGGCGAGCCTTATTGGCAAAATCCTTTATATAAGAACGGAAATAGCCTACTAGTCCAAGAAAAGCTTGAACTCCCTTGACGTTCTTGGGGACTGGGAAATTCTTAATGGCAGCTTGATACTCGTTGAGCGTGGTGAACCACGCTATTGCGCGTCTGCTGTCGCTGCTTTTCTGACGACTCAAGTAAGGTATGGCGATATGGTCAGTTCGAATGACAAAGCGATGTCCCCACAAATAGGAACGGAACTGACTAACCCCGTAATATACCGCTAATAACTCTCGATCTGTATTTGGGTATCTTCTCTCGGCATCATTTAAAGTTCTCGAGGCGCATCCTATTAAAACCTCTTTCTTTTCTTGCTTTTGCGTGAGGATCGCTCCCAACGCATAAGCGGATGCGTCTGTTGTTAAAATGAACTCCTTTTTAAAATCGGGAAAAGAAAGAATTGGAGCTGACATTAAACAGTTGGCTAGACAGTCCATAGCGGTTTGCTGGTCTTTAGTCCAGGCAAATTCTACGTCCTTTTTCAAAAGGGAATATAAAGGGCGAGCCTTATTGGCAAAATCCTTTATATAAGAACGGAAATAGCCTACTAGTCCAAGAAAAGCTTGAACTCCCTTGACGTTCTTGGGGACTGGGAAATTCTTAATGGCAGCTNAGCTATTTTAACTGGATCCACCTTGATGCCTTGTTGACTAATAAGAAAACCCAAATATTCGATCTGAGTCTTAAATAACTGACATTTGGAGAATTTAATCTTTAATCCTGCCTTATCGAGGCGATTGAAAATATCTTCCAAATGAGTTACATGCTGTTTTGCGGAACGCGAATAAACAACAATGTCGTCTACATAAATATAGGCATAATCTCCTAAACAGCCATCCAGAACGACATGCATTAATCGCTGAAATATGCTGGGGCTATTCTTAAGGCCCATGGGTAATCGGACAAATTCGTAATGACCTAATGGTGTTGAAAAAGCCGTTTTTCTTCGCTCTTCCTCACGGATCTTCAAGTTGTAGAATCCATGAAGCAGGTCGAGAGCAGAAAAATATCTTGCGGACCCCAGTTCTTCAAAAATTTGGTTGATCCGCGGTAATGGGTGAGGGTCGGTAATCACGTGTTCGTTCAACTTTCGAAAATCGACGACCATGCGCCATCCACCATCCTTTTTCTTCACCATTAATGTAGGGCTGTTATACGGGGAAGTGGAAGCTTGGATTATTCCTTGCTCTAAAAGTTCTTCCACGTATTCACCTAAAAGGGGGCGCATTCCAAATGGGATGGGATACTGTCTCATATAAATGGGGACAGTTGTATCTAAGGGAATGTCGGCTTCGTAGAGGGTACACAGCCCCAACCTATCTGACTTCTTTGCCAGAACCTTCCGGTGTTTAAACAGCATTCTTTTTATTCGATCAATAAATTCGGGCGGGCATTCAGAGTTGTTCAAATTTTCTTCGATGAGACTGGGTATATCTTCATCGGCATCTTTCCCATGGATGTTCTCCTTCTTTTTTCGGGACCCCTTACCAATATTATATACATATTTGGGACGAAAAATATCCAACAGGCCATTAATTGATCCCGAAGCTATAGTTAGTCTTGAAGAAATTTCGATTGGTTCAGAATTTACATTTAAACACATAACCCAAAGTTTTCCTTCTCTTATTTTAGAGAGACTTCGAGCTACGATGACGTCACCACCCATTTCTCTATCCACAAAGATAGTACGATCTTCTAAAGCCTTAGCAATATTTTCTTTTGGTTTTACCTCTATTGCCATCTGAGAATATGCAGGAATAGTAGTTGTATTAATAGGATACAGTCGGAAAACTCTCTCAGTGGAAATTTCTTCGGTAACTGGAACTTGTTTTGCCTTTAGACTTTTATTCTCCTTATTAAAAAGGGGAATAGAAATCTGATTCAACGTGACACAATTCCGATTCAGACTTATGACGGCTCGAACTGAATCAAGCGCATCACATCCTAGAATCCCGTCGAAATCTCGCTTCGCTATCTCAGTAACTAACAGATTGACCTGCATTACTGGCCTATCTAGATAAGACAGCGAAGTCCTTACGAGTCCCCTAACAGGTATATCCCTATCTTCTATAGTGGACAGTGAAATATTCAATCTTTGCAAAGGGACTCCGGAAGATAATAAAAGAGGAGAAATCAACGATACCTCTGATCCTGTGTCTATGAGAAACTTGATTGGTGCCTTGGCGATGGGTGTTGACAAAATAATGACCGGGAGTTTCGATGTTAATTGTGAAACCCCGGTCGGCTTAAAAGAGGAGAAATCAACGATACCTCTGATCCTGTGTCTATGAGAAACTTGATTGGTGCTTTGGCGATGGGTGTTGACAAAATAATGACCGGGAGTTTCGATGTTAATTGTGAAACCCCGGTCGGCTGCCGTTTCCCGAATCCGATGGTTCATCTTCGAATCCTTCGACGACAGCTCCTTCCAGCCCTTCGAGCTGCTGGAGGAAATGGACTCCTCGACTTGTTCTAGAGGATCTGTGCGAGGAAGATCTTTGCTCGCGTCTCGGTTGCTGTTGACGTTTTTGGTTTTTATTTCCTTTCCCCCGATGAGATCCAGGGCTGGATGCCCTGGAGTCTGGACTTTTGCTCCTGCTGGAAGAGCGACTGTTTCTAGGAAAACCAATCGGCCTCCCTTGTCCATCGGTTGGAACCGAGAAGACTAGACGTCGGCCGCGCGATTGCTGGGACACATTAGGTAGTTGCGAAGTACTAGCTGTGGCGCCAATCGGCTGACCTTTGGCATAGCATTCACTACTAAAATGGCCGGGCTTTCCACACGTCCAACACGTTCTAGCGGGATTGGCATTATTAGTGCCTTGCTGGTTTTGCTGCTCACGAGCGATTGCAGACATCACTCGAAAGTTTTCGTTAGCTCTTCGGCGCGCTTTCAATTTCTCTATATTAGTCGCGTACTCGAGGGCTTGTGCCATAGTGATAGGAACAGCACCAAGTCTATCATAAAGACTTGGCAACATTCCTTGCAAAAACTGAGAAACCATAAGCTGATCGATACTCTGTTGTTGAGCATCATACCGAATCAACTCGATTTTAAGGAACGGGTTCGTACAGAGTTTCGGCTCTTGGCCTTCCACTCTTAAAACTTTAATTTTGCTGGGGGCCTCGCCAAGCATCTGCTGGCCCACTCTCCTGATCCTAACAGAGAAATCCAAAACTGATTCTAACTCACCTTGATACATCGTCTGAAGTTTCAGCGCGCCTTCTCCCATAAAGTTACCTCCGTAGGCTAACTCTAATTCCTTGACCATAACGCGGTAGTGTTCTTCTGTTAATCCATTAACACAACGAAGGAACTCCCTGGCCTTGCCAACGACCTTCTGCAGAATAATAGTCCTCATGTTGTCGTCTGAAATATCACAGCCGACAAGGGCTACACGGATATCTTGCCACCAATCAGCCCAATTCTCATTGGCAGCGCCAGAGAAATTTGGCAATTGGTTGACAATGCTATTCGTGATCTGCTTGTTTCCTTTGGGAGCATCTTGGCTACCCGTTTTCATATTGAAGAACACTACTTCGTCAGAACTAGGACGATCTAATTGATCAAGAGTTAGTTCTTTCGTTAACAATTTATTCTTGATCCCCACCATTTCATCTAGTTCACGCTGCTGTCGGGTGACCTCATCCTTAAGATGGGTGGCGAACAAAGTTAACTGAGCAGTTTCAATTGCTAGGGTGCTCTCGTCCCTAGCCGCTAAGTTAGGCACGAGAGCTTCTACCATTGTATTCCAAGCTCTAATTTGCTCTTCAAGTAATTCCACACTGCGTTCATTGTTTATTAACATAGCCTCAGGCAGACGAGGTTGTACCTCATTTGCTAAAAGCAATGTATCACGTTCTGCCTCTAAAAGGCGGACCAACTCACGCAAGTATACCACTTGATCCTCGGGGGTTTCACGTAACAGCCTATTTCTATGGGTGGTAGGGGTATCAGTCAAAACAGGCGGAGGGAGCATCGCGTCCGATACACTCACTCAACCGGCTGAGTCACCAACATAAACAGGCGGAGGGAGCATCGCATCCGATACACTCACTCAACCGGCTGAGTCACCAACACACTTGTCACCTCCCTAGATTTGGCTTTTCTTTACTTCTTAACTCTTCACGAGGTCTCTTTAAATTTTAGAATGCTGCTCTTAGATGCACTTCTCCTTTGTACTTCACTAATTGTATCACTCTGCTTTCCTTGGTCACGCGCGTTGACTCAAGGCAGTTAAAATACACCGCAGAGGAGTAGCAGCAATCACAAATTCACAGAAACACAACCTAGTCCGTGCACAGATTAGTTTGCTTTACTCGTGGAACACTCACCCCCCACAAAAAGAAGACGGACGGCTGCGCCAATTTCTGTTATCCTATTTCCTGAAGAAATGCAAGAATCGGTGAATCTTAAACAAATGCTTACTATTACGTCTAACAGTAAGTTTCTTACCGACCTCGAATCTTGGAATAACTAATTCTATCCTGGGTTTTCACAATTGTCTTCCGCGTACTTTGCGGGCAAAAGGATTTTTAGCAGTTAAATAAGTAAGCACCAGGATCTCTGCTGAGAGGCAAACAATATGTATTTTGGTGCACAACAGTCCGCGAGTGAGTCAGGACACGAATGCTGAATAGTGTAGGACAGTACATTGAGTTTTAAAGGTGGGCAGCCAACAGGTTTCGCGACTCGCTGGCTGGCCCTAAAAGAATAGATGTACACACACACATGTATGACTTGAGAGGACAGCAAGCTGGATAGCTAGCTGGCCTCAAAGCAGGTGCCTGTGACGGGCATATGCATATTTGTATGCATGAGAAAAGAAAAAGAAAAAGAGCAGGGTGCAATCAAACACGTAGAGAAAATAGGAGTCAGCATATGCTGCTCGTAAAAATAATTTTGGATCACACCCACGAATTATGAATTTTCCTAAATAAAAAAAACCACCACAATCCCAACCCAATCTACTTGTTACATTCTAAGCCCCCTGCTTCCTCACATCCAAACACCTTTATTGTCAAAAATTTGCTCTTTAAATTTACCTTTAAAATCACCAATGTTTCAGTTTTGACTAATGACCTCTGAATACTGAAAAATGTTTCCTCCCAAATTCCCAATACATCATCATCCCACTGCAATAATTGCAACTTTATTCCTTTCTACCATCCTGGACCCTGTGTGCCCTCACATCTATACCCCCTGCTCATCTGAATTTCCCATTTTACATTTTTCTTTAGGATTCACTGAACTTCCTTATCAACTACAGTAATGTCCCCTAAAGCCAGAAGCCCATCAAATCCCCCACAATTCCATCTTTCCAACCAAAACCCCTCTGAAATCCCAACTAAAATAACTTTTTATCTTTTGGATCTTCTGCTCAATTACATTTATACCCCCTACATTTCACACATTCCCTAATTCCATCTGGGTCACAATGTTTGCAATTAAAATCAGGTCCCCCTAGAACTGAAGACTGAATAAAGGCCAGAAGAAGATTTAGTTTTTTCCAAGAACCCCTATACAATCTCCATTTCTTCTTCTTCTTATACAGGAGTTTGTTCTCTTTTTTACTTTTGCCTTCATCGCCAGCAAAGTTCCAATAATGCTGATTACAATTACATGGGCAAAAAGTGACTCAAATGTGCTTCATGAGGTGATGTGTTTCAAATGAAGAAGGGTTGCTATCAGAGATTCAGCTCTTCTTCATATTGCTCCACTCACCACCAAGACTTCTTTAAATTTAGCCCACAAAGAAGACTATTGTGCTCATTACATTATATGTTTTAAGCAAAAAAACATTGCATCTCAA